>CATIWQ010009192.1:0-12694 GCA_949673415.1 Euphorbia schlechtendalii
AACAATCTAGTAAGTTCGACCTCTGATGCTTTAATCTCACCTCCGCTCCCTCGGTGGCCCAATTCCTTCTCTAACATTTTCAACACATGCTCAGGATCCCTTCCTCCTTCAACTACCATCACAAATTCCCCCAAGTCATCAGAAATGAATCTCAACACCTTCTCCTCCCTTATCCCGAAGTTAATCATCCCAACATTGGTCTTAAAATTTAGCAGAGGGTTGGTCTTAGTGCTTAGTTTAAGCGCAGGCTCATGAATGATTTTATCATCGACCAACTTTTAGATAGCCTTCAGTAGTTCTTTACAGTTGTTTGTGCAATGCCCCACAGCTACATGATAGTGGAGTAGTTGTTCTTGTCTTCAGGCTTAGGAGGGACATGCTTTTTCAAGCTCTCCAACTATTTGAGTTCTCACAATTTGGTGAACATGAACCCATGGTTAGCTGTGTATGGCGAGATGCAATGATGCTCCTCTTTTGGCAACCTGACAGTGGCTACCTTCTCCTCTTGCACCAGTTGCATCGCTAGTTGTTTTACCTTCACCTGCACAGGATTGGACTCACTCTTCTTATATTAGGGTTTAGCATCTTGCTACCCCGATGCCTCCTCCATAGCGTTGTAATGCTTTATCTTTATGGCCCGAACAAATACCTCCTAGTAACCGTGGAAGGTTTCAGACCCAAGTTTTATCTGATAAGATGGCAGTGAGCTATCCAAGAGTTTCATGATCATTTATGACAAGGTCAGGTGAATCTATAAGCTAACTTGTGTAGCCTCCACCACTCGAAGTAAGGCTTGAAACTTTCCCCCTGCTTTTTCCTGACGGCCTCCAAGTTCTAGATTGTTGTAACCATCAAAGTGTTGAAGCTGTAATGATCCACCGTTACTTGGGAAAGATGTCCCCAGTCATAAGCTATGTCAATCGGAAGGTGACTATACCACTCATTCATAGGGCTCCCTAATGTAACAATGAACAACTTGGCCAACATGTGGTTGCTTATCCTCAAGGCCCTCATTACATTCTAAGAGTGTGCAAGATGTGCATGAGGGTATGTGGTGCCTGTGTATTTCTTGAATTGGGGTATAGCAAAAGTTGGAGGCAAAGTATCCTCATTTTTTGTTGCAGTCTGTGTCGGAATTGCACCCATCTACCCCTATACAATATGCCCACCGTGGGTAGTTAAGAACTGTAGCCATAGTTCAGCCATTCCTGGCTGCTGGAGGATGTTGTTTAGGGTCCCTGAGAAACCACCATATTACCTCCCTAGGTTGTACTGTCCTTGACCCTGGAACATCTAAAAAGGTGCACCCCATCTTGGCACCGTAGGTTGAGATATCCCTTGAATAAACGAGATATAATAAGAGGAGTTCCTGATCTCTAGCGGCCCCACTAATCTAGGTGCAAATGAAGCTTGTCTCGGCTACCCTGGGAAGAATCGACCACCAATCTGTGGCTGAGAAGTGAACTTTGGCCAACTTACGGCTGACTCTGCCCAACCTCGAATGGATAGAAAGTAGGGATGACTATATCGGCACTTGGAAATACTGTAGTAGAAGAGGATGGTCCCCCTGGTAGAATCGTACCACTAATGTTTAAGTTAGGCACACATCACTTGCCCGTTGCTCGGGCTACCCTGTCCTAGTGTGACGGTTGATGATCGATGCAAACTGGTCACTATTAGTGAAAGCATTCATTGCTGTAGCCATCTCGGTGCTCATTGATGATTGGTTCACTTGTGGGTTCTGTCTTGGCCCAAGATTCTGTTCCTCTACCATATTCTCCTCTTGCTAGTTAGCCATATTACTGAAACTGCCTAGAGTGCATTATTCTGAATCCGAACCTGAGCCTTCACTAGAGTCCGTGTATGGAATTCCTTCTTGATGAGCCATGACTAGAGAAAGGAGGATCAATCGACGAGAAGCCCCGTTCTAAGCCCTTTGGTAGATAGGCTTTTTCCTGGTTGAAGTATAGAGGAAGATCATCAGGGTATACACATTAAGTCATGATGCATGATTGATGCGTGAAATGTTAACGTTATGGCTACATACATAATGGGCTAATGTGCTATGATGTAAGATAAAAATCAATTAAAACAAAACAGAATTGTTAGTCCAGGTGATAAGAATGGGTGAATGAAATCCTAATGGATTCAAGATTTACACTCTATCTATGGGATAGTGTGAAAGGGAATGATGTGATGAAGTGACCTACTTACCTATGTGGTGATAGGTTAAAAATTCAAGATCTGGTGATGTGACTAGATCTCATGAAGATGTCTAATTATTTTCGGGTAAGTGGTGTGACATACCCTAATGAAAAGTAGTCCAAAAATGCATGAAAACAACTACCGTATGTAGCACTCAGATGAATGTTTTGGCTCTTTTTGCCCCATTAGGGCAAGGTCTTGGATGTCAGTGGACACCATTATAAAAGGTATATGGTGATGCATGGATCATTGCCCTTCGCGGGCGGGTATTTCAGGTGAGTAGTAAGGTCTTTTGAAGTAAGTTTGCCCCGTGTGAGCTTAGGTTATGACATCAACTAAGATATCCTTTGATATGGTTTGTGTTCATGTTTGCCTCATGTAGGCTTTTGGTATGTAAAATTGCCTCGGAAGGGCTATGAATCAGACGCTAAATAGGCATCATGTAAAAATTCGGGCAAGTTTATCTTTGGAGTCAGACATCATGTGGACGTCACGCTGAAAAATGGGTAGTGATGCTACATGATTCTTCTTGGTTTCATGTTATCCTAAGGCGACATGATCTCAAGTATCAACTAAGTCCTAAGTACGAATGACATCATGTTGATGATAACATGACACATTCATCTAATATCATGAGTATGTGTGTTCAAGCGTCTGCATTAAGATTCGTGGTTAGCATGGCACATTTGTATAATGCATGATGAATTAAAAAGATATAAACACATGATACATAGCACATAATATTCAACTTCCAACCATACAAGCGTAGGGTTTTTAGCTAGTCACTATCCTAGGTTTGGTTCATCTTAGTACCACAAGGATACTAAGAAGCGCACTTGTAATAAAATATAATGCATGGTCATTTGTTGGGTAATACCCTAGGGAAAATGCCTATGGCTTATTTACATGAGGTTCATAAATGGGTTGTTGACATAGAAGGTTCTTGTTGCACTAAAAGACATTCCAAGCCTCTCCCTAAATGGGTTCTTACGAGGGAGGTACATGTGATATGGCAACAAGTGCTCCACTCGCTCAAGTATAATCTTTTCTCAAGGAGGTAGATTAATACAAGAAAAAGCTTCACGATAGTGGGGTACCTTAGACTTACTAGCTAATCCCCTCTATTGCAATGCAATTTAATGAATATGTCATAATCAAGAGAATATGGAATAATGTGATTAACAATTTTTGGCACTTATCCAAAATCTAAATCCTTTAAAAAATAAGGTTTTAGAAAAAATCTCCAACAGAGTTGCTACTGTGAGCGGACGACACGAAGCGATGGATTGAGAGCGTGCGAAATGAGAGGCGTGGTCCACCGGGGTGTTTATGTTGAAAATAAAAAGGTACCGGATTGTGGACCTGGAAAAAGTTTGATAGAGAAAGTGAAAACGTTTTAGATCAGTCAAACCCGAATCCATCCTCTCTTAGTGTAGGGTCGCCACCTAGTTTAGCTCTTTCTAGGAATTAGAGTCATGCGAGGCTAAACATCTAGGGGACGACCCACTAGGACACAGAGATTCGGGTTTGGGATAAGTTGCTTATTTCTTGTTAGATCACATTATATTACATCTATAGAAAACCATATTTCTTAATTGTGCTTATTCACACTTATGTCATTTTTCGAGTTATTATGCATGATTCACGTATATTTGAAAGCGGTAAATCCATCCATAAAGCAGTAAATAAATGCGGAAAGTAAAGATTAAAAGTTACAAAACCTCAAGGGATGCTACCGCCCACCTAATCTATTAATTACATTTCCCAAAAAATAATTGAAATTGCGATACCCTAAGGAAAATAAAATCCTAAGAATACATCTAATCCTAATCTACCTTCATCCAAAAGGGTTAGTACAGGGTATATTACAACATATTGCACGTATGCTCGATTTTAGCTTTAGTGAGGCCAGTTCAGCCTATTGAAAAATCACGGTGATGGATTTGTTATTTGAAATAAAATGATTCATTTTATTAATACGTTGGTTGCTCATTTTAATTAATGATATTGCTCGCATGGTAAAATAGTGAGAGTTGTTATCTGGGAATATATTTTTATTCCCTTCGTGGGGGTATTCTACCATGTATCTCCATTAATAAAAAAATTACAGATGAAGAAAGAAAATTACCACATTTAGAATAAAATAAAATAATAAAAATCCTAGGTCCATAGATAAAATAAGAAGAAGAAATAGTAGACAATAAGCACAGAATCAGCAGTTCTAGGAACTCAGAGGCTTACTCTTACCAAGCGAATCCACTTCGAAAATATCTGCTCAACTTTAGGAAATAGTCCTCGTCATCTTTTAGTTTTGGTTGTTGAAAATGTGGTGTAAATTCTGAAAAATAATTGCTTAATTCCCGAAATCAGTTGCAGCTCTAAAAACTATATTTTTCTCTGAAAATCTCCCCCTCCTGATTAGCAAAAGTTCCTCAAATATTTATAGGGAAAATCCCGAAAATCCAAAAAAGGCAGTAAACTCCGGCGAGGCTCGCAAGAAATTTTGGCGGGCCTCGCTAGATTTTTTAACGAGGCTGCCTCGTCACAGATTCTGGTATTCTACGATTTTTCTTTTTTTTATGTATTTTAATATTTTTTTGTATTTTTTAATTAATTTTTCGAACTAAAAAGAAAAATTAATTAATTTTAATAAAAGTCCTTTTAAATTTAGAGACGAGGAACACTCCCATTTAACGGCGTCTAGATAATCTAGAATTATGTGATTCAAGCATAAAATCCTGAAAAGCCATCATCATCGAACGCGCGAGCTGGTATAAAATCCCGTGCTAAAAGTTACTACATTATTCATAGACATAAATGACTTTTTAACTTGCTTACTAGGTTGGCAAGCTGAGCGAAATCTATCTTTCTCAAAATTGATGCTGGTAAACCCACAACTAATTGCTTTTTGTCTAACTTGGATAGAATGTTCATATTTATATGACCCAAAATTCTATGCCAAAGTCATAAATTATCATCCTTAGATACGAGATAAACATTAGTGGAGATTGGAGATAAATCAATCATATACACATTATTAATTCCAAGAGTATAGTTGAGTTAGTCTTACAATCAATAATTGAGAAACCTCCTCAGTCGAATGTAACCTTCCTACCTTTTTCATAAAGTTGTGCTACACTTAGTAGATTAAACTTAAGTCATTTGATAAGAGACACCTACTCGATTGAAGGAGAAACACCAATAGTATCGCATATAACAATCTTGCCTTTTTAGTCTTCTCCACTAACACTTCCATTTCTTTTACGCTCCAATGAGATGAATTGGATTTCAACTCTTGTAATATGCCTAGAGCATCTGCTATCCAAATACCATATTCTAGTTTCATCAGCGGATCTTAGGCTCACCTATAAAATAATTACTTTTTCTTAGCTACCCATGCTTTTGAACTAGGTCATTCCTTGTTAGCAGTTCTTAGATTAGTTCAGTCATACTCATCATAATAACCATTTTTATACCTATACATTATTGTGGCATGTCTAGCTTTTCCACAAAAGCCACACACTACTTTTGTTTTGGGCTAGCTCGCTTTCTTCTTTTGGAGGAATTCTTCCTCTTAGAATTGCGAGTTTGGTTACTCGAATATGAACTGTTTGCTGGAGGAGGAGCCCATTCCTTTCTTAAAGCTGTTATCTCAACATTCAACTCATCTAATCGCTTAGTGAGCTTGTCGTTATAATATTCTACTTTTTCTTGAAGAAAGTAGTTATCAGATAAGGATGCAATCGTATCTTCCTAATTTTCACTTCTCCTCAGTAGCTCTTTGATGTTTTTGATAGACTTATTAGTCATCTTCGTCACATCAAAAAGTACTTAGACGAACTCTTCTATTGAGAAAATGATTTCAGGATGTACCTCACTTTGTGCATTCTTCCCTTTATTTCGCTCAGCTTTAGAGTCAGTAGCGGATGGATTGCTCTTTGAAGCAGATGTTGAGCTCTCACCCCAATCATCCTCAATTTCCATCAAACAGAAATTTGTGGAGTCTATTACTTCTTCATCTGAAAATGAAGATTTCTTAGAGTCACTCCATGTGGTAGCAAGTGGCTCATTTTTCTTTGTGAATCTCTTCTTGAATTTGTCCTTTTTTAATTTAGGTCCAGGTGATTGAATTTGACCCTTCTCGCCACATCCAAAACATTTGATGACGTTGCTGTACTCCTTCTAGGGTCCTTCCTCAACTCCATGCCGATGCTGAGTTAGCTTGGTTTTGCTAGGTAACTTCTTCTTGCTGAATTTCCTATCCTTCTTCATGAAGCGCTTGAATCGCCTTCGTCAAAAGTACCATCTACTCATTCGAATCATTGCTGTTGATTCTTTAGATCAGTCAACCTTCAAGATAATGGCTCTGCCCTCTTTCTCCTTACCTTTGCTCCTTTTAGAGTCATTAGTATATTTCCCGAAGGACATTTCTTGAGTCAGCAAGGTACCTATCAGCTCATCATAGCTTTAGGTCTTAAGGTCCTGAGCTTCCTCAATGGCGCTCTTAATGGCATCCCACTCAATAGTGAAAATTCTGAGAATCTTCTTCACCATTTCTTTTTCGGTGAATTCTTTACCCAATCTTTTTACTTCATTAATATATTAATGAACCTAGTATTCATGGATTGAATACCCTCATCGATCCCCATAGAGAACAACTCATACTCTCAGAGCATGAGATTGATCTTGGACTCTTTGACCTTATCAGTCCCATCGTAGGTGATCACCAACTTCCTTCAAATTTCTTACATTGTCTCACACCCTAAGACCCTATTAAACTTAATAAGATCTAGCACATAATGTAAGTAATTGATGGCTGCGGCATTCTCTTTGAGAAGCCTTAGGTTAGCATCATCATAATCCTCTAGGTTTACTAGAACACGTACCTCATCTCGCACTATAGTGGGAATTTTGTGGCCTAATTCTATTGCGAGATATGCATGCATGCTTTGGGTTTGAATGAAGTTTTTCATGCAATTTTTCCAAAACATGTAATGCTGGTCATCGAATAGTGGAGGCCTGGTCATAAACATTTCTTCTTTAGGGAGTGTTATCTGCCTTAAGTCGAAACTAAAATTAATATAAGTCATTCGAATATTTAACTCTTAGACACTAAAACAACAATAGAGATTACAATCTTGCCATTTAAATCAGATTAAACTTAAGTTCTTTGACAAGAGACACCTCTTGAATTTGGAATTTCTGAATGCTGGGATTGCTTGTACAAAATTTTCAACTCTTAAGAAATTTAAGTTGATTGACCAAGTTTGAGCGTCTGCTCTAGTCTTTTATTTATACTTGAAAGAGTTGGAAGTAGTTGTTATAAACTTCTCATCCTAACTTGATCTCCAATTTCTCTTCTCTTCACAACTTTCGAATTTGTCCATTTGAAATAGATTCCATGACATTTAGAGATAGAGAATTTGAACATTGAAGTGCGAGATTAATTTGTTAATCTTGATGCTTAAAAAACTAGTTTCTCCAAAAAATTCTGTTCTGAGTGAGCGGTGCATGAGATGCAATGTGGAAGCTTGTGATTTGTTTGGTTGCTGACGTTGCAGAGGAGTACAGAAACACTAGAAAAACGGTGCACGTCAGAAGATGCCTTTTACCTTAGATGCTAGCGAGGAATCTCCAACATTCCGTACTAACACCTTTTGGTTGTGAGGACAACTTGAATATCTTCTTTAATTTCAACTTTTTTTACCTTAAAAACATCAATGGAATATTCCATCTCTCACATATAGAGTTAAAAGCACGCATATCATATTATTTCCAAGTGTTAAAAAACTCAGCTTTTAGTAAATAAAAGCTACTCAGCCTAACTCAACTTTTCTTACTCTAAGCCATACCTTAAATTAAAACACGGTAAATTGAGTTGTTTTTCCTTAAACAAACTTAAGTAAACTTATTTAATTAAGAGTCTACTTAATATTCAATTAATTTCACTATCCTAGACAGTTTGTTATATCCAAAATGTTTTGAGTATTGTAAAGTACTATAAACTAGGGTTCAACAGTTAAATTCTAGACTTGATTTCATAAATGGAGTCCATGTCTGATTTTATGGTAGTAAACCATTTATCATATTCTGAGCCATCCATTGCTTCCTTGTTAGTCTTAGACTCATCATCTTCTATAAGAAATATATGCTTATCATCAGTGATAAAGTAGCCATATTTTTCAAGAATGATTAGAGCCCTACATGACCTATGCAATGTTGATGTCATAATAGGTTGTTCCTCGCTTACACTTTCTTGTGTAATGGGTGTAAGATTAATTAGTTGACTATTTATTTGGCCTTTTCGAGCACCCATCTCAAGAATGCTCCCACTAGCTTTTGCAAACATGTGTACCTTCTTGAGAAACTGAGCATTTTAGGAACAAGTACCTTTTCTTCCTTAGGATCATAAAAGGTATAACCCACACTCTCCATATAGTAACCTATAGTTTAATTAAGGAAGTTAATGAACATGTGAACTTGAACGATGGAATTTCAAAACATAATATTAACCATAAAAGATCTCCTAAGTCTGGCATGATTAACACAATCTCAATTGAAATGTTCCATAAATGCTTATACATTTATAAAATTTATAAAAGAAACCTACCATCTAAGTTCAGAGCATTATTAGTTGATGTGTACCCTCTCTTTGTCATAGTGCGGTGATCTCTTAGAACAACTTGGACAATACTTCGTTAGCAAAAACCTTCAAACTAGGATAACCTCTATGACAAGTCCACATGAACCCCACATACCAAAACCTCATGTAGAGGGATAACTCATCGGTTAACAAGAAGCTGCTAGACTGCTTGTAGACTAACTCGAAAATATAACTAAGAAGGATCTTCCAAAAATAGGACTAAGCCTTCAAAAGAATCCTTGCAAAAGCTAGAGAAACTAGTGGATGATCTCACAAAAACTCACAAAGAAAGGAGTCAAAACTCAAAAGGAAGGCTGAGCTGAAGTGAGAAAATAAGGAGGGGGAAGGGGGATATTTATAAACAAAGGGGAGCAAAATTACTCCTCTTGTAACTGACTCACCATTCCCACGTGGGCTTCACAAGCTCGTGTGGGCTGCTCCGTGAGAATCTCATAGAGCATCATTATCGTGCAAGGTAAGCCCCGTATGGGCTTGCCTTGCAAGCAGCACGGGCTTGCGAGATTTCTTGCAATCGCGTGGCAAGCCTCATTGGCCTTCGGGAGTGCTGCTCTCATAGCACTCTCAAGGCCTGCTTGCGAGCTTTCCCACAAGCATTACCAAGCAGTTGTTGCAAGCCCGTGAGCACTCTAGCGAGACCTTGCAATATTTCTCACAAGGCCCACTTGCGGCATTCTGGTTCGCTCAAACCCTTCCCTTCTTTCTTAATATCATGGTTCGACCGAAGTTAGTACATCCAAAACAAGTTTGACTCTCCCTTTTATTCTTAACATAAACCTCGTCTATAAGTTCTTTATTCAGTCCGATAAAGGCCTAATGTGTGTGACCTCATAGGATCCTGAAGTATAGAGCAGTTGACCTAAACTTGGCTTCCCATTTAGGAACCTTTAGGCTCAGTGTTCCATACTGATTTAGACCACGATAACTCTAGACGATCAAATGGGCTTTCTAGTAAAGGTGTATAATCACCCGATACTCAGAACATCATGTTATATCAATCTCATATTGTTGATAAAGAGGTTTATGAGGGTGTCACTTCAATAAGAGGCCTTAAGGTAAAACTCCCATTATATCACTACATAAGGAGTGATGGATCCCGTCTTGACTACCTAGCTTACAAACGAACGATCATCACTATACACGTAATCACCTGTGTTATCCTGATCACTAGGGTATGATTAAGTATAACCCAAAGCATAGCAACTACTGCACAAGGTAACTAGTATCTCAAGTTCTTAAGATACTTGTACTGCTGCTATAATAAGACATGACACTGGCACATGGATACAGTTATTTCTATTTAATTTTCTTATAGATATCTCCAATGTATTACACAAATACATTCATGTGTTAACTCAAGGTACCATCTTCAGCTTGTGAGATCAGCTTCTTGGATAAAATCCAAAGAGTAAGCCTACACATGCTAGTCTGTCCGCTTCATTGATGTCCAATCTCAAAGAAACTATGACTAGGGATATGTAGACTTTTCATAGTAACATGTGTATGCAGTTCTCACTCCACATAGCTCCCACTATGTCTTCGCACTTTCACGCAATGAAATAGTCATGTACTTTGTCTTATTATATCAATGAATATATACACATACTTAATAGCATATACATAATACCAATGAGATACATAATTTGGAAACAATCATTGATATATAACAAAGGTGCCTTATTATTTAAAAATAATAATCTAAAACTATTTTTACATTAGCGACTAATAAAGATATATCTCCCTAATTTCCTCTAGGGAATATATCATGTCTAACAACCTCTCACTTGCACTAGAGCCAATTGCCCATGTGCTTCGTACCATACTCATTAACATGCTGGCCATGCTTAACTTGAGTCAATGGCTTTATTAGCACATCTGCTAGATTCTGATCCACAGGGATGTATTCTAAGCTTGTATCCTTTCTAACAACTATCTCCTAAATGAGATGGTACTTTTTGAGTACGTGTCTATTTCTCTAATGAGATCGTGGTACCTTTGCCTAAGCAATAGCCCTATTGTATCATAATAAACCACTATTAGATTTACAATGTTGGACACCATGTTGAGATCTCTAATAAATCCCTTAATCCAGATAACTTACTTAGCTATTTCATAAGTAGCTATATACCCAGGTTCAGCGGTTGAATCAACAGGTGCATCTTATTTGAAACTTTTCCAAACAACTGCCCCTCCATTTAACATAAACACATAACCTGACCAGGATTTGTAATTGTCCTTGTCAAATTAAAAACTGACGTCAGTGCATCCCTTCATAGAGATATCACTTACTCCACAAACTAAAAACATATCCTTAATCCTTCGTAAGTACTTGAGGATAGTTTTAACAACCATCAAGTGCTTCTCACCTTGATCAGATTAAAATCTACTTGTGACACTCAAGGCATGTGAAACACCTGGTTAGGTGTATACCATATCATACATGATGGATCCTATTGTCAAAGCATAGGGTATTCTATTCATGCATAGTCTCTCCTCTTGTGTTCTCGAACACTCAGATTTAGAAAGGATAATCCCGTAAGACATGGGAATGTAACCCTTTCTTGAATGCACAAGGTTAAATCTACCAAAAATCTTATCTATGTATGTACTTTGAGAAAGACCTAATAACCTCTTGGATCTATCACGATATATCGTTATACTAAGTATAAAATTTGCTTCTCAAAGGTCTTTCATGGAGAAGTTCTTTGACAACCATAACTTAACTGTTTGAAGAAAAGGAACGTTGTATCCTATTAAAAATATGTCATCGACATATAATACAAGGAAAATGATAGAACTCCCACTAATCTTCTTATATACACAAGGCTCATTAATTAGCATTTGCCACAAAACCAATTTCTTGGATTGTCTAGTCAAACCTAATATTCCAACTCCTTGATGCTTGCTTAAGTCCATAAATGGACCTTTGTTATTCGTATACCTTGAGCCATCTTGAGATGCAAAACTTTCATGTTGTATCATATATACATCCCAAACAAGGTTCCCGTTAAGGAATGCATTTTTCACATCTATCTACCAGATCTCATAATCATAATGAGAAACATTGGCGAGGAGTACCTTGATAGACTTTAGCATGGCTACATGTGAAAAAGTTTCATCATATTTAATGCCTTCCTTTTAACTATAGCCCATTGCAACTAGACTTGCTATGTAGGTAATTACATTACCATCCATGTCAGTTTTCTTCTTAAAAACCCACTTGCATCTTATGGGCTTAATCCCACTTGGAGTATCAACCAAGTTTTAAACTTGATTTCCATACATGGAGTCCATCTCTGACTTCATGGCTATAAACCATTTTTCAGACTATAAGCCTTCCATTTCCTCCTTGCAAGTTCCATTAGGAAGATGTGCTTATCATCAATGATGAAAAAACCATATCTCTCAAGAACGGTTGGAGCATAAACTAACCTATGCAATGTTGGTATTATAATAGATTGTTCCATTCTTACACTTTCGTATGTAACAGATGTAGGATCAATTAGTTGATTGTTTGTTTGATCTTCTTGAGCACCTAGCTTAAGATTGCTCCTAGTAGCTTTCGCAAGTATGTGTTCCTTCTCAAGGAACGGGGCATTCCTAGAAACAAGTAAATTTTATTCCTTAGGTTGTAAAAGGTATAACCTATAGTCTCCTTAAGGTAACTCACAAATAGAAACCTGTCAAACATAGTGCCCAGCTTATTTGAACTTGTCCTCTTTACATAAGAAAGACATTCCTAAACACTTAGGTGAGAAAGAGCTGGTTTCTTACCATACAATTTTTAGTATGGTGTTTGATCAACTGATTTCAAGGGCATTCTATTTA
>CATIWQ010009198.1:0-10648 GCA_949673415.1 Euphorbia schlechtendalii
ATATTTTTTTTTTTCCTAATTGATTTTCACAAATCAATCGTTCTTTTACACAACTACAATCTCTTGCAAACATATTTCCTCTATTTTTCACAAAAATCAAAACACAAATCCTTCTTTCAAACTCTTGAATTCAATTTCAACAGCTCCAAAGAAATCAATAGCAACCAAGGGGAAGAATAAATCGGTCAACCAACAAACCAAGTATGGATGCCCTTTTCCAATTTATGGTGAAGAAGAAGTTGAAAGATACTTGAAGATCAAAAGCTTTTATTTATAAGGTACACTTTTTTATAATCTTACTTTTGCGATTGATGCTGGAATTCATGCAGAAGTAGATTATTTTTCGCTATTTGGAATGGATAATTTGTGAATATGCGTTTTCTGTTTAACAAGGAATGGGTCCTCGAATTTTTGGTTACTGTTACTAAATATGGGAACTTTTTAAAAAGGAAATTTAGGAATTTAGGGGAAGAATATAAGTTTACCTTAATGGATTTGATAAATGGTTTGGTTTAGGAGAAACCTATGAAGAGATTGAAAAGGAAGAAGATTATGATTTAACGAGAGTTTGGACTGAGTTAACGGGATTGGATCGATACGATGTCAAAAACTCATCCAACAAAAACATTTGGAGTAATAGCCTTCTTTACCTTCACAAGTTTATTTCATTAAGTCTTTTCTTCCGACATGAAACTACTAAAGTGTCGATGAAAGACTTGGTTATATTGGAGTGCTCGATTTCGCAATTGTAGCCAAAGTTCCGATGTATATGTTGGAATCCATCACTAGTCTTACTACACATAAAAAGGCTAGAGTTGGAGGTGCAAATACAATTTGCTGGATTATTTTAGGAGCGAACCAACTACCATACCATTATAGTCAAAGAGAGAAATTTAACTTTATGAGAGGAGTATATATGAAAAGAGCGGGAATAGTTAAGGAAGAAGAAGGAAAATTTACATTTCTACCATATGGAGTAAGGGTTAAGAAGTTAAGACAGATGAAATGATCTACTTTTGGAGAGAACCAACTTGACAAAGGCAATGACGAAATTCAAATCGGAAGTAGTGAAGTAAGACAAACCTCCAAGAGTACTCATGCCAATGAAGATACTTGAAGAGGAAAGTTTATCAATGATGTCAATAAAGCTTGTCTTGATATCGCTTCTATACAATAAGATGTTCGTCAACTTACTCAATTCAACATTTTAGCATGAAGAATATGGATATCTCGCTGAGTCCTCCAAATTCAAGTTCAGATGATTGAAAATGGGTTCAATTTCTTTTTCTTTTTATTTTCTTTTCATTTGTGTGTTTTTCTTATTTGTTTTTCATATTTAACAAAATCTCCCACAATGAGGACATTGTGTTCTTTGGTGTGTGGGGGGGGGGGGGGGGTAATTGCAAAAATCCAAAAAAATCAAATAAATTAAAAAAGTTGAAGAATATGAAAATTTCTTGATTTTGTGTTATTTATACTTTATCCATACCTATACTATACTAACATATGTTCCAAGGTTATTATGAGTGGTAGGTATTACAAGTTTGATGTTGGTGCAAATTTTAAATAAAAATTTTGTTTCGAGTTTGAGCGCACGTTGAGAGTATGAGCGCCTCCTAACACAACATTTAGTATTTGGCAAGGATGAGATGTGAGTAACATTCAATCACAACATTCCAAGTTAGTTTCGATATATATTTCAATGCAACATGAATTAGTATAAGTTGTATAGTTTTAGTTTAATGCTACCGATAAGTTAGTGGTGGAGTAATATCTAGTAGTGTTCTTACTATGAGTTTTATATGATATTCTCGAATACATACTATAAGTATTAAGTGTGACTAAAGTGAAAGGAAACTATAGCCATAATACTTTGAAAGTGATCAATAAAGGATGTGGGTATTAAGAGAGAAAAAAATCAAAAGAAAGAGAGGATAACCAATGAGTTATGCAGAAGGTGAGGAATGGTACGGAGCAGAAAATGCAACCTTTCAATGAGAGAGTGGTACAAATCTGTACTTCAAAAAAGAAACTGCAACCATTCAAAAAAGAAACAGCAACCATTTAAAAAAGAAAAGTAGCATAGCACGAAAAATGTGTACAAATATGTACTTAAAAAACATATACTTAAAAGAAAAAATGAGAGAAAGTGGTACGGAGCCTAAAATGCAACCACTAAAAAAAGTTGAGAGTGGTATGGAGCATAAAATGTAACCACTAAGAGTGTTTAGCATCCTAGGTTACCTAAAAATGCCTTGAGATCAAACTTTCCAAAGTGTTCTCCTTTGTCCTTTATACTTCATACTATGCTTAAGAGAAGGAAATATTCGAGCGAGTGTATAATGCTTATATGAAGAAGCAATTCGATTGACGCTCCATTAAGAGCAAAGGCATGCAACTGAACTATACAAATTGCTCATTACTAATTTTTTGGAAGTTTCACAAACTTTACTTGAACCTTATGCAACGTAGGAATGTGGTACTCACTACAATAGTCTTTTGCCAAATGAGGTACGAACTTGAATACTATTTTATACACTTATTTTGTGTTTATCTTGTGGACAAGGCAAAAGTTAAGTGTGGGGGTGTGATAAGTGTATAATTACTCTTATTATCATGATATTTTCAGTCATAAAACGATATGGTTTAGAGTTATTTTATACTTCATATAAAAGATTTCACGTGGTATGTAATTGTTTTTTATGTAAGTGTAGAAACTAGGTGAATCTTGGAAGTGAAATGATCAAAGATGGAATTCTATGTAAAAAGAGTGAAAAAGGTGCAAAAAGATGTGTGGAACACAAGGAATCGCCTTACGATCAAAGCTGTCAAAGATCGGTAAAGTTGCAAAGAAGAACTATGAATCAAAGCACATATTACGATCATGATACCTACTCGCGGTCACAACTTTTCATTCTTCACAAGCAGAAAGTTACAAACTAATGTTCACGATCATGACATGTAAGTCACGATCGTGACTTGTGATGGTTTTGGATAACTATTCTCAACTTCCAACCGCCGGATAAAAATGATCGGCTGCCATTAACCGCCACCAACTGTAAAATGAAAAGACACCTCTTGGGGATAGAGAAGGCATGAAAAGGTGCCTATCCATTTATGATAAAGATGAATCCTTACATCCAATCACATTGAAGTGATGCAACCCTTCATGAATGGACATGACTCTTTGTTTGGATAGACGCAACCCTTCGACTCTATAAATAGGGTTCAAAACAAACCATTTTCATGGATGGCATATGCGTGTGGAATGATAGTGCATGATAATAAATGATATGTGTGATACACATTAGAGAGTGAAAATTGTGTAGACTTCGCTAGTTTAAAATGTTAGTGAGAAAAATGTATAAGTAATTCTATTCTTATTTTGATAACTAGATTTCTCCAAAAATTTGAGCGTTTATTGTATGAGTGTAACTTCAGAGAACTTATCAATAAAAGTTTTTGTTCTTCAACATTCATTTGTTCAATATTCACAAAGAATAACATCCTAGCGGAGATTCTATACGAGTCGAGACCGAATTCAATGTAGACGCAAGAATTGCGGAATTGATGACTCCCATTAAAGAGTGGATACGGTTTGATCAACTTTAGCTTTCACTTGCATAACTTACAACTTTACTTTGTTTTCTACTTATATTTTCTATTTTGAAATTTATGATATGTCTATGTGTCATAACAAGTATTTTGTCTTGTGTCATTTATATTAATGAAGTTATATACTTTTGAGTTAACTTTAAGAGTGATTTCAGGGTTAACAAGTTTGTGTATAATCACTGGATCTGTGATTATAACGTTGTTTAGTGAGGCAACAATTTTGGAGTGGTAACTTGCTAAATATGGCTATGTGAGAGCGACCCATACTAAGCATTGTATTATTGTTATGTTGGTTTTTATAAGTGTCATAATTTGCTTATCCTAGATTTAGAAAAGTCATTTCATGTGTTGCTCTGCGGTGAATTATTGAATATTTGGGTGTCTAGAACCGTGTTTGTTAAAGTTATCTAGTGTAAGAAATATTCTTGATGATTTTACATGTTTTTCTCTACTATACTTGTTTTTAGGGAATATCTATATAGTTTACATCTTCTCTAATCTGTTCATGCATCTGTCTATTCATCAGTCTAACATCCAAACCCTACAAATTATCTTATTTCTTTTGTTCCGTAACTCTAATTGGTCCTTAGAACCGAATTCCTTTCCTGTGGGATCGATATCTTTCAAAACTACATCGCAACTGTATTCTTGCAGTTATCATCATTTTTCTATTTGATAAACGGTATTGACAACACCTATTCATATTAAGAACTTTTATCTTATCAGTAGAAAAGTGGGGAACAAGTTTTTGGCACCATTACTGAGGATAAGCCTTTCGGAACGAGTATAGCCAAAATCTTGGGAATAACATGCTGACCCTTTGCTTTGAAAGGTTTCTTAGTCATCTTCCCTTTCAAACAAGGTTCGCACGCACCATAGGATTCCCATTCCATCGGGCCTAACTCTCCACATTTATGTAACTTAGTTAAGCGAGTCTCATTTATGTGGCCTAGACGACAATACCATACTTATGAGGATTTCTTATTATTTAATCTTGATTTCTTAACAATGTTCATATTTAGAATTTTAGTTTTAGTATCTAGAATGTAAATGCCATCCATAGATATTCCATAAGCATAAAGAACATTGTGAGCGGACGACATGGAGCGGTGGGCCGAGAGAGCGCGATTCATAGGCGCGGTCCACCGGGGTGTTTGGAAAATGGTTTGTGCCGGGTCGGAGACCTGGGGAAAAGTTGAAAGAGAAAACTTAAAACATTTTAGAGATCAGTTCGAACCTGAAATCGTCGTCACTTAGTGTGGAGTCGCCACCTTGATTAGCTCTTTCCAGGAATTAGAGTCTTGTGAGGCTTAACGTCCGGGAGACGGCCCACCAAGACACAGAGATTCGGGTTAGGGATAAGTTGCTTATTTCCTATTAGATCACATTATATTACATTACAGAAAACCATGTTCTTTCAGTTATGCATATTCGCTCTTACATCGTATTGGGTTTGAAATGCATGATTTAACGCGCATGCTGAAAGTAGTAAATCCATACATCAAGCATTAAGTAAATGCGGAAAAGTAAATTAATAAATTACAAAGCTCGGGGCATGCAACCACCCACCTAATCTATTAATTACAATTCCCATAAAAATACTTGCAATACCTGAAGGAAATTGAATCTTAGGCATACATCTATCCTGCATCCACAAAGGTTAACACGTGATATGGCGCGATATTTACACATATGTACCAAGTGTACCATGTATGTTCGATTTTGATTTTAGCGAGGCCCGTGTGGCCTAATTAAAACATCGATGGTTCAAAGTTGTTATTTGGAATAAAAATGGGTCATTTTTATTTACACATATGTTATTCGATTTTATTAGTGAAAATGACCGCATGGCAAAAATGGTGAGGACTGTTATCCGGGAATACGTTTTATCCCCTTCGTGTGAGTGACCTAAGATAACATTTAGAAATTTAAATCTAGGCTGAGCATGCATAACATAGCCATCATTTGGGTTAACAACGGTAATGACGTCATTCATATCGTTATCAAGTCCCTTGTGACGGGCGATATCGATATAAATGGTCCGAAGCGCTTCCGTTGTTACTCCGAACTTTAATTAACGTATTAACACATTAATAAATCAGAAATAAATCCAAAATGATTACAAATCAGAGGTTTGTTACCCCCCATGATGCATTTCTGAAGTCAGGATGGTCTCAGCGGGTCATTTTGGGCTTAAAACGGTCCAGGCCTATAGAAAACACATAAAAAAACAGCAGAAACGACAAAATAAAAATCCGAAACTTCAAACGATCATAACTTTCACTATGATTATTGGATTCAAAAGATTTTTTATCATTTTGGAAAGCTCATGATGTGTTTAACATATTGAAAGTGAAAAAATAATGTTTTTAATACAGATTCATACAGAAAAGTATAAAACATTCCACGTTGTCCTAAATCGTGAATCATAATTTTACGTAACTTTGAAAAATCATAACTTTATTTGTACTTATCCGTTTTAAGTGATCTTTATCATTCCAGAAACCTCATGATCTAAGGAATCTAATAAAAGTAACTAATCATACAATAAAAATCTTCATCAAACCCAGAAATGAAAACAAATACATTCTGCCCAGGAAACTGAAATAAATTTGTACAAAACTTTGAAAATTCATGACTTTTGATATACTTATCGGTTTTTTATGATCTTTATCATTCCGGAAAGCTCAAGACGTTTAGAACATGTCCATATAAGCGAAATACTTAAAAATGTTTGAAAACGTACTGTAAATTACAGAAAACAGATCGGTGCGCGAAAAAATGAAAAAACCCGAAAAGAAAATGAAACTTAAGAAAAAGCAAATAAACATAAGCACAAACTCTAGGAACTTAGAGGCTTACCCTGTAGTCATGAATCCACGTTCTTCAAGGTCTATGAACTCCTCCGGGAAGCTCTCCTCATTTCATTTTGGTTGGTTTTGGTGATTTACCGAAAATCTTTGCAAGGGATCCTTTCCATGCCAAGGTGAATGTTTTTGAAGGTGTTGTAACCTTCAAGTGAATCATAAGGATGTTGTAGACTCTCCATTCAAGTCTAAACCTCAAGTATTTGGTGTGACAAACCCGAAATTGTAAGTTTTGAGGTTAAAGTTTTGGTTTTGCCTCAAGAACACTCAAGAACCCCTCTCTCAAGCTTTCTCTCTTTTACTTCTTTTGTATGTGAGTTTCTTCCCCTCTTTTCCATGTTTTCCTTTTCTTTTTTGTTTCTTTTCCCCTTCATTTACGTACCCCCCCCCCCCCCCCCATTTTTGTTGAAAAATCAAGCCCTTATGGGCTCCCTTCAATCCAAAAGTCCACCTTTTCCACCTCTTTCTTTTTTGTCATTTTCTCCCTTTTTTTAATCCTTTAATTATGGGTTAAAGTTGGGTTTTTTTGACCCAAATATGCAGAAACTGCATTTTTTGGTCTGTCTGTAAAGATGATATCGGTACCGATGTTAGTAACATCAGTGTCCATGTCGGATTTCTGGTCTGATTTTGGTTTAAATTGGACTTGTTTACTGATGAGGTGACCTAGAAAATATTTAACGTTCGTAAGAAATAACGAACGCTCCACCCGAGGACCTCCGAGACCCTGTCAAAGTGGAAGACTAGCAAAGGAGAATAAATTACAGCTTCATCATTGAACTCGTGAGTCGGGCATAAAATTCCCGTGCTCATAGCTACCCCTCATGGAATCACTGTTGATCGTGAGATCAGTATGGTCCCACGATTGAAAGAGCAGCGGGGTTTAGAGATAATACCTGCCTAGTCGCGGTTGGCACCCTTTGGGGATGATGGTTGGAAGCTTTCATCTTGATGCGTCATTATCAGGGATTGGGTTCTCCATGCCCCTTGTGAATTGCCCGTTTGGCAATGATTGCCCCTTGTGAGTTGACCGTGATGCTCGGAACTACTGGGGAAAGAATGCAAGCCGTGTGCTCCTTGCCTTTCATGATACGTCAACTGCTGTGAGTCTTCATTGAAATCTGCTGACCGTGACAAGGTCGGGACGAGGTGTGAACTGTAGAAAGTTCAGATGACAGTAAAAAGTCAGGATTTTGGACTGTAAAAAGTCCGGATAACTGTAAAAAGTCATGATGTTGGACTGTAAAGAGTCTGGATTACTGTAAAAAGTTAGGATATTAAATCGTAGAAGGTTTGGATGACTGTAAAAAGTCAAGAATTTTAAACCGTAGAAGGTTCAGATGACTGTAAAAAGTTAGGAAAATGAGGACCGTAAAAAATCAGAAAAGGAATGTGGATTGTAGAAAGTCCGGTGACTATAAAAAGCCAGAAAAATGAGGATCGTGATAGGTCCGTTGATTGTGAAAAGTTGGAAGAAGAAAGTGGACTATTAAAAGTCCGAGAAAAGGAAAGGGGACTGTAAAAAGTCCGAAAAGGAAAGTGGTCTATAAAAAGTTGGAAAAGGAAAGTGGACTGTAAAAAGTCCGAGAGGAAGTCCGAGAGGGTATGCCGATTGTAGAAAGTCTGCGGTGGATGCCCCTTGGGAGTTGACTTTTGGGTTGACTATGACTTTCAAAACTACTGGGGAGAGGACGAAAGTCGTGTGCTTCATGCCCATGATGATATGCTGACTATTGTGAGTCTGACATAGATGTCCCTTGTAAATTGAAGGGGTACCTGCAAGAATGAGGAATTTCATTAATATATATTTGTGACATGTTTTAATTCCTTGATTGAGATTGCTGGAAGCAAAAATTTTTGCCCCTTCATTCAAGAATTAAAACATGAGTGTCTTGAGAGATTTTTCTTTAGGCACATGATAAACATGGAAATTTGAGTTTAATATTTTCAGGGAAGTTTCGATGACTTTTTCGTTATTTTGGGAGGCTTTTGTGATGATCCGAGGCTTTTTACCTAGCACAATGTTGGCCCTTCTAGGTTCTTGGTGTTCTTTGACAGTAATTTTCCTTATTTCGCAACTTCCTGTTTGGTAAGGAAAGGTATAGGAGGGGTATGAATGTAGAAAATCCACTGACCGTAATGGGTCATGAGAAAGTATGAACTATAGAAAGTCCGTTGAAATGTGTGGATTGCAATGAGTCTGGAAAGACGTGGACCGTAATAAGTCAGGAGAATGAGAACCGTGATAGTTCCGTTGACTGTGATAAGTCAAGAGAAATGTGGGCCGTGATAGGTCCGGTGATTGTGATAAGTTAGGGAAATGTGGACCGTAATAAGTCTGGTGACTTGAGATAAGTCGGAGAAGTGTGGATCGCAATGGATCCGAAGACTTGTAATAAGTAAAAAAAGTGTGGATTGTAGTAGGTCCGGTGGCTGTAATAAGTTAGGAAAAGTGGACCGTAATAGGTCCGGTGACTGTAATAAGTCAAAAAATGTGGACCGTAATAGGTCTGTGAAAGGTGTTGACCTTGGAGGGTCCGTGAAAAATGTGGACCGTGATAATCCTTGAAAGATGTGGACCGTGATAGGTTCATGAAATATACGGACCCTGATAGGTCTGATGACTTGTGATAAGTTAGGAAAGTGTGGACCGTGATAGGTCTGGAGATTTGTGATAAGTTGGGAAAGTGTGGATTGTGATAGGTCCGGAGACTTGTAATAAGTCGAGGAAGATGAGGACCGTAATAGGTCTGATGACTTGTGATAAGTCGAAAAATGTGAATCGTGATAGGTCTGATGACTTGTGATGTTAGGAAGATGAGAACCGTAATAGGTTTGAAGACTGTAATAAGTCAGAAAATGGGGACCATAATAAGTCCGGTGACTACAATGAATTAGGAAAATGTGGACCGTAATAGGTCCGTTGAAAGATGCGGACTGTAATAAGTCTAGAAAGATGCGGACCGTAATAGGTCCATAAAAGGTGTGGACTGCAATAAGTCCGGATGAAAGGTGTGGACTGCAATAAGTCCGGAAAGGTGCAGACTGTAATAGGTCCATGAAAGGTGTGGACTGCAATTAGTCCGGAAAGGTGCAGACCGTAATAGGTCCATGAAAGGTGTGGACTGCAATAAGTCCGGAAAGGTGTGGACCGTAATAGGTCCATGAAAGGTGTGGACTACAATAAGTCTAGAAAGGTGCGGACCGTAATAGGTCTAGAAAGATGTGGACTGTAATAAGTCTGGAAAGGTGAGGACTGTAATAGGTCCATGAATGGTGTGGACTATAATAAGTCCGGAAAGGTGCGGACCGTAATATGTCCATGAAAGGTGTGGACTATAATAAGTCCGGAAAGGTGCAGATAGTAATAGGTCCATGAAAGGTGTGGACTGTAATAAGTCCGGAAAGGTGCAGACCGTAATAGGTCCATGAAAGGTGTGGACTGTAATAAGTCCGAAAAGGTGCGGACCGTAATAGGTCCATGAATGTGTGGACTATAATAAGTCCGGAAAAGTGTGGACCGTAATAGGTCCATGAAAGGTGTGGACTGTAATAAGTCCGGAAAGGTGCGGACCGTAATAGGTCCATGAAAGATGTGGATTGTAATAAGTCCAGAAAGGTGCGGATCGTAATAGGTCCATAAAAGGTGTGGACTGTAATAAGTCCGGAAAGGTACGGACCCTAATAGGTCCATGAAAGGTGTGGATTGCAATAAGTCCGGAAAGGTGCGGACCGTAATAGGTCCATGAAAGATCATATAGGAATTTAGGGGTTTTCCCCTATCTATGTTGTGAGTTTTGTTGGAATTTCCTGTAAAACAAGATTTACATATGCAAATATGATATGTACATAGTAAAAATGCATGTGAATGCAGCCTTTCTTTGACATTGCATAAGGTTGTCCACCTGATGCCCCATATTGATAAGGCTGACCCGAGTTGTGGATGAATGCCTCCTTTGGAATGACGAGGGTCTTGAGTTCGAGTCGAAGTTCGATTTTATGGTTGAATCATAGTAAGGTTCGGGGTCTGAATCTAGTCCTGAGTAGATTTAGATGAGCCAATCATTTCTTGACAATCGCATCTTCCTCATATGGTATAGTGATGGTGAGATTGATTTATTATCGTGAGGACTCTGGTCGTGAAGGAAATTAAATGATATTTATCT
>CATIWQ010009212.1:0-14674 GCA_949673415.1 Euphorbia schlechtendalii
TATTAAACTTATCAGTAGAAAAGTTGCGAACACTTAGCGAAATCTATATAACTTTCACTCTCTATCTATCATATATCATACCATCTGCTGCTTCCCATTATCCATGAAATGGTTGATTTGAACCTCTATTTATAGAGTGTGAAAGGTTGTGTTTATCCAAATGAATAGTCATGTCCATTGGTGAAGGGTTGCATAATCTTCAATATGATTGGATGCAAGATTTCATCTTTATCTTCAATGGATAGGCACCTTTTCGTGTTTGCATTGTCTCCAAAAGGTGTCTCTTTGTCTGACAGTTGATGGCGGTTGATCGTTCTTATCCGGCAGTAGGAAGTTGAGAAGAGTTTATCAAACTCGTCACGATTCGTGAGCGTGATATACATGTCACGATAGTGAATGTAAGTTGGTAACTTACTGTTTGTGAAGAATGATAAGTCACGATCACGATAGATAGCCACAAGCGTGACTTCGCTAATCGTGAGTAGGAATCACCATCGTGACATGGTCGTGACTTATGCTTTTCTTCATGATTCTTCTTTGCAACTTTACCGATCTTTGACGACTTTGATCCTAAGCCAATTCTGTGCATTCCAAGCATCTTTTTGCACCTTTTTCACTCTTTTTGCATAGAATTCCATCTTTAATCATTTCACTCCCCAGATTTACCTAGTTTCTACACTTGCATAAAAAAACAACTACATACCATGTGAAATCTTTTATATGAAGTATAAAATGACTCTAAATCACATCGTTTTATGAGTAAAAATATCAAGATAATAAGTGTAATTATACACTTATCACACCCCCACACTTAACTTTTGCCTTGTTCTCAAGGTAAACACAACATAAGTGTATAAAACAGTAATTCAAGTTCGTACCTCATTTGGCGAAAGACTATTGTAATGAGTACCACATTACAACATTTCCACATTCAAGTAAAGTATACGAAATTTCCCACAAATTAGTAATGTGCAATTTATATAGTCCAGTTGCATACCTTTGCTCTTAATGAAGGACCAACCGAATTGCGTCTTCTTATAACCGTTATATGCTCGCTCGAATATTTCCTTCTCTTAAGTATGGTATAAAGTATAAAGGACAAAGGAGCACACTTTGGAAAGATTGATCTCAAGGCATTTTTAGGTAACCTAGGGTTCGAAACATTCTTAGTGGTTGCATTTTATGCTCCATACCACTCTCTTCTTTTTTAGTGTTTGCATTTTATGCTCCATACCACGTTCTCTCATTTTTTTAAGTATTAAGCATATGTTTTTAAAGTACAGATTTGTACTTTGCACTCATTTTTTGTGTTATGCTACTTTTTCTTTTTTCACTCATTTAATGGTTGCAGTTTTCTCTCTGTACCATTCCTCACCTTTTGCATAACTCATTGGTTATCATCTCTTTCTTTTGATTTTTCTCTCAATACCCTCATCCTTTATTGATCACTTTCAAAGTATTATGGCTATAGTTTCCCTAAACTTTAGACACACTCAATACTTATAGGACGTATTTGAGAATAACATATAAAACTCATAGTAAGAACACTGTTAGTTATTACTCCACTCAAAACTTATCGATAGCATTAAACTAAAACTATATAACTTATACTAATTTATGTTGCATTGAAATATATATTGAAACTTAATTGGAATGTTGTTATTGAATGTTACTCACCACTCATCCTTGCCAAATGCTAAATGTTGTGCCAGTCTACTATAGCGTTCACACTCGCAACGTGCGCTCATACTCGAAACAAAAAGTTTTGTTCGAAATTTGCACTAACATCGAACTTGTAATACCTAACACTCACAATAACCTTGAAACATATATTAGTATAGTATAGGTATGGATAAGGTATAAATAACACAAAATCAAGAAAATTTTTCATTCTTCAGTTTTTTTAATTTTATTTGATTTTTTTGGATTTTATACAAGTGTCCCCACACTAGAGAACATAATGTCCTCATTGTGAGAGACTTAACTAGAAACGAAAAAGAAAAATGAAAAACAAACAACTAACAAACAAACTAAACAAAATAAAAAAACTGTACAAATCCTAAACTTAAATGGAAAGCAGATAATCATTCGGAAGTGATCGATTCGGTTAACTGGTCAATCTTATAATAAGATTCCTATAAATCTTGCTCAACATGAAACATCATCGTATGAATCTCATTGATTTTCTTATGAATCAAGATTTGCACTTCCTTAAGTTCGTTCAACTTTCCTTGAGGTTGGTTGCTTTACGCTCTTCTTCCCTTGCCTTTTCCCTTTCTCTTCTTCTAATGGTATCCACTATCTCCTCCCATGATTTCCAATCATGCGTGATCCTATCTTCTCCTATGCACTTTTCCAAAAATCCATTCTTGAAGAATAAGTCCATGGTCAATTCTGGAATCTCATCTTCATCAGTAAAGACCTTAGTAGAATAAGGCATTCGTCCAATTTGTCCTAAATGATTCGCCATCGTACAACACCCATATTCTGTTACTTCGGGATTTTGGGTGGCAGACATGAGTGTCTCCATCATTATTCCCGAAATATCAACAGGCATGCCATTCCAAATCACTTCCATTATAAACAATTCTTCAGGAATGACAATATCGAAAGTTGACTTACCAAGCAATGCACCACTTAAGTAAAAGTGCAAGGAGAGCAAACAAGGATCATGAATCCACCAGATATAGGCAGATAATTATTTGAAATCAGTTTAGCCGGTTAAGCGATTCTATGTTGGTAGAGGATTCTATCCAGGAGGCATCTTATTCTAGCAGTCCATTGGAAATCCCATATAATTGTTAAGCGCCTTCCTCGTAAATTGTACTCCTTTCTTTGATGAAGATAAACCATGCAGTCCTTTTTGTCATTCTTCCATGCCAGCGTTACTAACATCTCCATACAGTTCTCAACACTATTTCCCAGGCACATGTTTGAATAAATGACGAAGTTCAGAACTCCGAGACTAATGAAACTGTTCCAATTAATAGTGTAGGAACTCTTCAATTCAACATTCTTGATAATCTCTTAGTGATCTCCTTCATCACGAGAGTATATTGGAAATGGTGCTTCATACCATTCTTGAAGGTTTGAGGGAGGAACCAGATTGGATTTTCTTGTTAGAACCATATTGAATTGAAAGAATTTGAAAGAATAGAATGGTTTAAGATTTGGAAATAGATTGTTGATTGAAAAGATAAGAAATTCAGATTTTCAGAAGTGAAAAGTAATGTACATTCGCACATCAACTTATAGAATTTGGAAGAATAACCATCGAATAATTGCTAAAACTACTTCCATTTTCGCTCAAGTCGTGATCATGATTATTTTTCACGATTGTGACTTGATTATGACTGTTTGTCTAGGAATTCACGAGCACGATATGGATTCGTGAAAGCGAATAGGCAAAATCGAAGAAAATCTTCTATTTTTTTAGAATTCAGATGTAATAATCTGACTTATTGATTGCAAGGTTTTGACTCTATTTATTTTGAGGGCTTATATTCTGTTATGAAGCCAAAAACCTTGTTCCCCACATTTCTACCGATAAGATAAAAGTTCAAAATATGAACAGGTGTTGTCAATAACGCTAATCAAATGGAAAAATGGTGACCACTGCAAGTATACAGTTTCGATGTAGTTTTAAAAGATATCAATCCCACAGGGAAGGAATTCGGTTCTAAAGACTAATAAGAGTAACGGAACAAAGAAAATAAAATATATAATTTTATTGTTGTTGGGTTGGTTGGGATATGATGGTAAATAAATATATAAATGTATAAATAGATTAGAGTAGAAGAAATTGGTATAGATTATCCCTACGAACAAGTATAGCAAAGAAAACATGCAAAATCATCAAAGATATTGCGTATACTAGACTACTTTAAAAGATTTGGTTCTAGAAACTCAAATATTCAATTATTCATCGCAGAGCAACACATGAAATGACTTTTCTAAATCTAGTGCAAATGAATTAAGACGATTATATAAACCTGGATAACAATAGTAATATGCTTAGTATGGGTCGCTCTCACATAGCCATATTTAGCAAGTTACCATTCCAAAAATATTGGCTCACTAAACAGTGTTATAATAATAGATCCAGTGATTATACACAATCTTGTTAACCCCAAAATCACTCTTAAAGCTAATCAAAAGCATATAACTTGATTAATATAAAAGACTCAACACGAAATACACAATATGATACATAGACATATCATAAACTTCGAAATAGAAAGTATAAGTAGAAAATAAAGCAAAGTTGTAAGGTATGCAAGTGAAAGCTAAAGTTGATCAAATTGTATCCACTCTTTAATGGGAGTCGTCAATTCCCGCAATTCCTGAGTCTGCTTTGAATTCGGTCTCGGCCCATACAGAACCTTCCCTAGGATGCTATTCTTTGTGAATATTGAATAAATGAATATTGAAGAATGAAAACTTTTATTGACAAGTGATTTGCAATTATACTTATACAACAATCGCTCGAATATGCAGAGAAATTTAGTCATCGAAATAAGGTTCGAATTACTTATACATTTTCTCGCTAACTTAGAAGGAAAAATATACACGATTTTCTCTCTAAAACTATGTATGCACGTCTACCACACAACACACTGTTCGCCACTTTTCTACCGATAAGTTTAATAACTTGTTTGCAAGATTTTGGCTTTAAAGTACAGGTGTTGTCAATACCACTTATCAAATAGAAAAATGATGATAATTGTAAGTATACAGCTACGATGTAGTTTTAAAAGATATCGAACCCACAAGGAAGGAATTTGGTTCTAAAGATCAACAAGAGTAACGGAACAAAGAAAATAAAATAGATAATTTTATTGTTGATTGGTAGGTTGGGATATGATGGTAAATAAATAGCTAAATGTATAAATAGATTAGAGTAGAAGAAATCGATATAGATTATCCCTACGAACAAGTATAGCAAAGAAAACATGCAAATTCATCAAAGATATTATGTACACCAGACTACTTTAACAGATTCAGTTCTAAACACTCAGATATTCAATTATTCACCGCAGAGCAACACATGAAATGCCTTTTCTAAGTCTAGTGAAAATGAATTAAGACGATTATATAAACCTGGATAACAATAATAATATGCTTGGTACAGGTCGCTCTCACATAGCCATATTTTGAAAGTTATTATTCCAAAAATGTTAGCCTACTAAATAGCGTTATAATCATAGATCCAGTGATTATACACAATCTTGTTAACCCCGAAATCACTCTTAAAGTTAACTCAATAGCATATAACTTGATTAATATAAAAGACTCAACACGAAATACACAATATGACATATAGACATATCATAAACTTCGAAATAGAAAGTATAAGTAGAAAACAAAGCAAAGTTGTAAGGTATGTAAGTGAAAGCTAAAGTTGATCAAACCATATTCACTCTTTAATGGGAGTCGTCAATTCCCTCAATTCCTGCTTCTGCTTTGAATTCGGTCTCAGCCCGTACAGAACCTCCGCTAAGATGCTATTCTTTGTGAATATCGAATAAATGAATATTGAAGAAAGAAAACTTTTATTGATAAGTGATTTGCAATTACACTTATATAACAATCGCTCGAATATGTAGAGAAATCTAGTGATCAAAATAAGGTTTGAATCTACACGATTTTCTCTCTAAAACAAAGTATGCACGTATACACTATATACCACATACCATGTCTATCATCCCATACTATTCCACAAGAAATTGGTGGGTCTTGAAGCCTATTTATAGAGTGCAAAGGGTTGCGTCTATCCAAATGAAAAGTTGTGTCCATTGGCGAAGAGTTGCATCACTTCATTTGATTGGATGGAAAGATTCATCCTCATCCACAATGGACAGGCACCTTTTCATGATTGGTTGACTTCCAAAAGGTATCTTTTTGGTTAGTAGTTGATGGTGGTTGATGGCGGTTGATTATTGTTATCTAGCGGTTGGTAGTTGATAAGAGATAACCATTAACTGTCACAAGTCGGGACCGTGAATCTCATGTCACGATCGTGAACATTGATTGGCAGTTTTCTATTTATGAAGAGTGACAAGTCGCAACCGTGAATAGATGCAATGATCGTGAAATGTTGTTTCTTCATGATTCTTCTTTGCAACTTTGCCGATCTTTGACAACTTCGATCCTAAGCCAAATCTTTAAGTTCCACACATCTTTTTGCACCTTTTTACTCTTTTTTCATAGAATTCCACTTTTGATCATTTTACTCCCAAGATTTACTTAGTTTCTGCATTTGCAAAAAAAATAACTACATACCACGTGAAATCTTTAATATGAAGTATAAAATGACTTAAACCATAGTGTTTTATGATTGAAAATATCATGATTATAAGTCTAAATATACACTTATCTCACACCATATATCATATGCCACACCATAACCACAATACACGAAATTATGGAATTTAGAGCCCTATTTATAGAGTATGAAGGGTTGCATCCGTTTAGACGAAGGGTCGTGTCTATTGCGATGAGTTGCACCTCTCCATTGTGATTGGTTGAATTGGTTTGATCTCATCTACAATGGAAAAGAACATTTTCATGATTGGTTGACTTCCAAAAGGTGTCTTTTTGTTTGGTAGTTGATGGCGGTTGATCGTTCTTATCCGGCGGTTGAAAGAAGAGAAGAGTTGACCAGAAACGGTCAAGATCGCGACCGCGAATGTATGTCGCAACCATGAATACTTGGTTGGAAACTTTTTGTTGTGAAGGTTAAGAAGTCACGATCGCGATATGTGTGTCACAATCGTGACATGCCTTTTTGACATGATTCCTCTTTGCGATTTCTACCGATCTTTGAAATCTTTGATCCTTTGCCAATTTCTTAAGTTCACGCATCTTTTTGCACCTTTTTCACTCTTTTTGCATAGATTTCCAACTTTAATCATTTTACTTCCAAGATTTACATAGTATCTGCATTTGCATAAAAAATAACTACATACCACGTGAAATCTTTTATATGAAGTATAAAATGACTTAAACCATAATGTTTAATGATTGAAAATATAATGATCATTAGTGTAAATATACACTTATCACTTATCACCTCCAAGATGATTATTTCATATTCTTTTTCACATCCAAGTTATGATAGACAAATTATACAGTTCAGGAAAGAAATAAATAGATATACTTAGAAAATTTACCGTACTCTTCCAGTATTTGATCTTCAAAATGCACTTGCCTTCCCTGGCAATATGATCTCTAGGACGCACTTGCCTTCCTAGGCAACAGCGCCAAAAAACTTGTTCGCCACTTTTCTACTGATAATATAAAAGTTCTAAATATGAACATGTGTTATCAGTACCGCTTATGAAATAGAAAAATGATGATAACTGCAAGTATACAGTTGCGATGTAGCTTTAAAAGATATCGATCTTACAGGGATGGAATTCAGTTCTCAGGATCAACTAGGGTTATGGAACAAAAGAAAATAAAATAAGTTGAAGGTTTTAAATGGTAAACAGATGCATGAACAGATTAGAGAAGATGAAAAGCATATAGATATTCTCTAAGAACAAGTATAGTGGAGTAAAATATGCAAAATAATCAAGAATATTTTATGCACTAGATAACTTCAGCAAACTCGGTTCTAGACGCCCAAATATTCTATAATTCACCGCAGAGCAACACATGAATTGACTTTTCTAAATCTAGGGTAAATGAATTATGACACTTATAAAAACCTGGATAACAATAATACAATGCTTAGTACGGGTCGCTCTCACATAGCCATATTTAACAAGTTACCACTCTAAAAATGTTGGCTCACTAAACAGCGTTATAATCTCAGATCCAGTGATTATACACAATCTTGTTAACCCTGAAACTACTCTTAAAGTCAACTTGAAAACATATAACTTCATTAATATAAGTGACGCAAGATGAAATAGTCGTTATGACACATAGACGTATCATAAACTTCGAATTAGAAAGTATAAGTAGAAAACAAAGTAAAGTCATAAGGTATGCAAGTGAAAGCTAAAGTTGATCAAACCGTATCCACTCTTTAATGGGAGTTGTCAATTCCTGTGTCTACTTTGAATTCAGTCTCGACTAGTACAAAACCTCCGTTAAGATGCTATTCCTTGTGAATATTGAACAAATGAATGTTGAAGAATAGAAACTTTTATTGATAAGTGCTTTGCAATTATACTCATACAACAATCGCTCGAAATTGTGGAGGAATCTAGTGATTGAAATAAGAATCGAATCACTTATACATTTTTCTCTCTAACACTTTGAACTTAGAAAAATCTATTAGCTTTCACTCTCTATCTATCATATATCACACCATCTGCTGCTGCCCATTATCCATGAAATGGTTGATTTGAACCTCTATTTATAGAGTGTGAAAGGTTGCGTTTATCCAAATGAATAGTCATGTCCATTGGTGAAGGGTTGCATCATCTTCAATGTGATTGGATGTAAGATTTCATCCTTATCTTCAATCGATAGATAACTTTTTATGGTTGCATTATCTCTAAAAGATGTCTCTTCGTCTGACAGTTGATGGCGATTGATCGTTCTTATCCGACGGTTGGAAGTTGAGAAGAGTTGATCAAACCCATCATGATTCGCGAGTGTGACATACATACCGCTATCGTGAATGTAAGTTGGTAACTTACTGTTTGTGAAGAATGATAAGTCACGATCATGATAGATAGTCGTGAGTGTGAGTTGGCCAATAACGAGTAGGAATCACGATCGTAACATGGTCGTGACTTATGCTTTTCTTCATGATTCTTCTTTGCAACTTAATCGATCTTTAACAACTTCGATCCTAAGCCAATTCCTTATATTCCACGCATCTTTTTGCACCTTTTTCACTCTTTTTGAATAGAATTCCATCTTTGATCATCTCACTCCCAAGATTCACCTAGTTTCTGCCCTTGCATCAAAAGCAACTACATACCACGTGAAATCTTTTATATGAAGTATAAAATGACTCTAAACTACATCGTTTTATGAGTAAAAATTTCAAGATAATAAGTGTAATTGTACACTTATCAGTGACGCAAGATGAAATTCTCGTTATGACATATACACATATCATAAACTTTGAATTAGAAAGTATAAGTAGAAAAAAAAGTAAAGTTGTAAGGTATGCAAGTGAAAGCTTAACTTGATCAAACATTATCCACTATTTAATGGGAGTCTTCAATTCCCGCAATTCCTGCGTCTACTTTGAATTCGGTCTCGACTCGTACAGAACCTCCGTTAGGATGCTATTCCTTGTGAATATTGAACAAATGAATGTTGAAGAATAGAAACTTTTATTGATAAGTGCTTTGCAATTACACTCATACAATAATCACTCAAATTTGTGGAGAAATCTAATGATTGAAATAAAAATCGAATCACTTATACATTTTTCTCTCTAACACTTTGAACTTAGCGAAATCTATATAACTTTCACTCTCTATCTATCATATATCATACCATCTATTGCTGCCCATTATCCATGAAATGGTTGATTTGAACCTCTATTTATAGAGTGTAAAAGGTTGTGTTTATCCAAACGAATAATCATGTCCATTGGTGAAGGGTTGCATCATCTTCAATATGATTGGATGCAAGATTTCATCCTTATCTTCAATGGATAGGCACCTTTTCGTGTTTGAATTATCTCCTAAAGGTGTCTCTTCGTCTAACAGTTGATGGCGGTTGTTCATTCTTATCCAGTGGTTGGAAGTTGAGAAGAGTTTATCAAACCCGTCACGATTAGCAATCATGACATACATGTCATGATTATGAATGTAAGTTGGTAACTTACTGTTTGTGAAGATTGATAAGTCGAGATCATGATAGATAGTCATGAGCGTGACTTGGCCAATCGTTAGTAGGAATCATGATCGTGACATGGTCTTGACTTATTCTTTTCTTCATGATTCTTCTTTGCAACTTTACCAATCTTTGACAACTTTGATCCTAAGCCAATTCCTTGCATTCCACTCTTCTTTTTTCACCTTTTCACTCTTTTTGCATAGAATTCCATCTTTAATCATTTCACTCCCAAGATTTACCTAATTTCTGCACTTGCATAAAAAAACAACTACATACCACGTGAAATCTTTTATATGAAGTATAAAATGACTATAAACCACATCATTTTATGAGTAAAAATATCAAGATAATAAGTGTAATCAAACACTTATCAATAACCAGCCCCCAGGTGCAACTGGCGCTCCTCCATGTACTTCCTCGGCCTCAGGAGAGGGAGGCCTATAAGGAGGAGTCAAGCACCTGCATGACTGAGACGATTTTGGACCAGCTTTCTAATGTAAGCATTTCTTCTCTCTTCTTGTCTAAGTTATTTCATTTCAACCGGTGACCTCTTATGCTTTTTATAGGTTATGTCTCGATTTGTGGAGATGCATCGGAGGTCTTCCAACCACGCCAAGGTGAAGGCGGAGCTCTAATTGGCAAGGGTTGATCTCCAAATAGCTAGGAAGGAGGTATCAGTGAGCAGAATGAGGGAGGTTGAGGTGGTGAAGGCTAGGGATGAGGCGCTTGAGGCGACCTCGAAGCAAAAAGAGTCAGAGTGAGAGTTGGAGTGACTCTATGAGGCTCACAATCAACTTCTCCAATGCAACACTGACTGAGAATGATGTCTCCCACGTCCAAGGGGAGATTGAGCTTGCTTAAAGGGAGGTTGAGGCCCTTAAGAAATAAGTGCACTAAAGGGACATCGAGCTTGATGGTGTTGTGGGGTAGATGGTGAAGATGACTCGAATGTTTAGGTCACGTCTCATCGAGGTGGTACACAACCATTGGTCGGAGCCAGAAAATGATGTGGTCCAGAATGTGCCCTTTCCAACTTTTGAGGAGGTTCCCAACAGTCCTCCTGAACCAGTGGTGGTTGGTGCCGAGGCCCCAGCTCTTCTCGGCAGAGAATATCAACCGTAGGAATATAAAATAGGGCTTTTATACTTTCATTATTTTTGTCAACTTTTGTAGTTGAACAATTTATCAATGAAAAGTACCTATTTCTCTCAATTTTTACCTTTTTTACCACCATTTAGTTTGTATTTATCTAAGCAAGAATTGTGTGATGGTTACCCACGTCGAGGGAAATTTACTTAGATTTATCTAAGGTTTATTTTGTATGATGATTGCCCGCCTCGAGGGCATTTTACTTTGATTTATCTAAGGTTTATTTTGTATGATGATTGCCCTCCTCAAGGGAAATTTACTTAGATTTATCTAAGGTTTATTTTGTATGATGATTTCCCACCTCAGGGCAATTTACTTAGATTTATCTAAGGTTTATTTTGTATGATGATTGCCCGCCTCGAGGGTAATTTACTTAGATTTATCTAAGGTTTGATTAACTGTAATCGAGTTCCATCTTAAGTTTTGCAATCTTCTAAGGCTCAAACTTTAAAGCTTTCTAAGTCTTGTTAGCTTAGTTTAGAGCATTCCAATTATCTCGGAGTAATCTAGGTGTTGTTAGCTTTGAACATTGTAGCCGTCTGGGGCTAGGTAATGCCTTTAAGAGAAAAGTAAAAAGAAACAACACAAGTTCTTTTATTGATTTGTACTTAGAACAAAATACAAATGATTACAACTTGGTGCTTTGTTAGCTGGCATAGGTGTAGGGGATGCCGCCTCGTTAAAAACCTTTCCAAGAAAAAAACCTAGTGCGAAAAAATCCAAGGGGAGGAAAAGAGTGTGGACGTTTGTTTCCCTAGCCATTTATGATTTTGTAGTATGGTCTCAGGTTTGAGATATTCCACGTTCTTGGTAGATCTTTGTCATTGATGTCACTGAAGCGGTATGAAGCTTAGCCTAGGACTTCCTTCACCATATATGGCCCTTCCTAGATAGCACCAAGTTTTCCCTTTCCTTCTCGAGATTGAGAGGGGTGGTGGTGTCTTTAAGGACCGGGTTGCCTTCCTTGAGCCGTAGGCTTCTGACTTTATAATCATGATATTTAGCAATCTTGGCTTTGTAAGCAGCCATCCAGATGCAAGCTCACTCCCTTCTCTCCTTAAGGTTGTCTAGGTTATATTTCAGGTTGATGTCGTTTTGGTCTTTAGAGTAGTAAACGAATCTATCAGATGGGGCGGTGATCTCCACAGGGATCATGGCTTCCGCCCTGTAGCTAAGGGAGTAGGGCATCTCATCTATTGGTCTGCAAGGAGTGGTTCGATAGGACCATGGCACGCTTATGATGTGACGAGGATGCTTTGTTTCCTTTTTGTAGGCCCTTCTTGAGTCCTTCTCCCAACGTTCTGTTAGTGACTTTCGTCTGACCGTTTACCTGTGGGTGTGCCATGGAAGAGTAGTGATTCTTTATTCCTAGCCCTTGGCATAATTCTATACATTTCTTTGATATGAACTGCGTATCATTGTCCGCCACAATTTTCCTTAGAATCCTGAATCTTGTAATTTTTTTTTTCAGATGAAGTCAATGACATTCTCTGAAGCAATGTATTGGAGGGTTTGGATGGATAGACAGATGCATAGATAGATTAGAGAAGATGTAAACTATATAGATATTCCCTAAGAACAAGTATAGTAGAGAAAAATATGCAAAATCATCAAGAATATTTCATACACTAGATGATTTTAATAAATCCGGTTCTAGATGCCCAAATATTTAATAATTCATCACAGAGCAACACATGAAATGACTTTTCTAAATCTAGGGTAAATGAATTATGACACTTATAAAAACCTGGATAACAATAATACTATGCTTAGTATGGATCGCTCTCACATAGTCATATTAAGCAAGTTACCACTCCAAAAATATTAGCTCACTAAACAGCGTTATAATCACATATTTAGTGATTATACACAATCTTGTTAACTCTGAAACCACTTTTAAAGTTAACTCGAAAGCATATAACTTGATTAATATAAATGACGCAGGATGAAATATCGTTATGACACATAGACATATCATAAACTACAAAATAGAAAGTATAGGTAGAAAACAAAGTAAAGTTGTAAGGTATGCAAGTGAAAGCTAAAGTTGATCAAACCGTATCCACTCTTTTAATGGGAGTCCTCAATTCCCGCAATTTCTGCGTCTACTTTGAATTCGGTCTTGACACGTACAGAACCTCCGTTAGGATTCTATTCTTTGTGAATATTGAATAAGAGAATGTTGAAGAACAAAAATTTTTATTGATAAGTGCTTTGCAATTACACTCATTCAACAATCGCTCAAATTTTTGGGGAAATCTAGTGATCGAAATAAGTATCGAATCACTTATACATTTTTCTCGCTATAACTTTGAACTAGTGAAATCTATAGAATTTTCACTTTCTATTGTGTATCATGCATATCATCTATTATACTCTCTATCATATACCACACCATAGAGTATGAAGGGTTATGTCTATCCAAACGAAGAGTCATGTCCATTGGCGAAGGGTTGCATCACTTCATTGTGATTGGATGCAAAGTCTTATCCTTATCTACAATGGAAAGACACTTTTTTGTTATTGGTCTACTTCCAAAAGGTGTCTTCTCGTCTGGTAGTTGACGGCGGTTAATCATTCTTATCCGGCGATTGGTAGTTGAGAAGAGACAACCAATAACCGTCACAAGTCATGACCCAGAATTACATGTCACGATCGTGAATAACGGTTGGCAACTTTCTATTTATGAAGTGTGATAAGTTGCGACCGCGAATGGGTGTCATGTTCTTGAATTGTACTTTTCTTCATAATTCTTCTTGCAACTTTACCAATCTTTGACAACTTTGATCCTAAGCCAAACCCTTATGTTCCGCGCAAATTTTTGCACCTTTTTCACTCTTTTTACATAGAATTCCACTTTTGATAATTTCACTCCCAAGATTCACCTAGTTTCTGCATTCGCATATAAAACAACTACATACCACATGAAATCTTTTATATGAAGTATAAAATGACTCAAAACCATATCGTTTTATGAATAAAAATATCATGATAATAAGTGTAATTATACACTTATCACACACCCACACTTAACTTTTGTCTTGTTCTCAAGGTAAACTCAACAAAAGTGTATAAAAAAGTAATTCAAGTTTGAACCTCATTTGGCAAAAGACTATTGTAATTAGTACCACATTCTCACATTCTATAAAGTTCAAGTAAAAGTTCAAAATTTCCCATAAATTAATAATGTGCAATTTATAAAGTTCAGTTGCATACCTTTGCTCTTAATGGAGGGTCAACCGAATCGCGTCTTCAAATAAGCCTTATATGCTTACTCGGATATTTCCTTCTCTTAAGTATAGTATAAAGTATAAAGGAAAAAGGGAGCACACTTTGAAAAGTTTGATCTCAAGGCATTTTTAAGTAACCTAGGGTGCTAAAACACTCTTAGTGGTTGCATTTTATGCTCCATACCACTGTCCCCTTTTTTTAGTGGTTGCATTTTATGCTCCATACCACTTTCTCTCATTTTTTTCTTTTAAGCATATGTTTTTTAAGTACAGATTTGTACTTTGTACCCATTTTTCATGCTATGCTACTTTTTCTTTTTTTTCACTCATTGAATGGTTGCAGTTTCTGCTCTGTACCATTCCTCACCTTTTGCATAACTCATTGGTTATCCTCTCTTTCTTTTGCTTTTTTCTTTTAATACCCTAATATTTTATTGATCACTTCAAAGTATTATGGCTATAGTTTCCCAACACTTTAAACA
>CATIWQ010009219.1:0-18653 GCA_949673415.1 Euphorbia schlechtendalii
TATCTTATAGTTAATTCAAATTGATGTAATTATGTTATATTTTTGCTATAGTTTACTTGTAATATGTCAAATTGATATAGTTGTGTTATATTTATTTGTATTTAATTAAGTGTGTGTTTAAACTATATAACAACTATAAAAGAACTATAAAATAAATATGTATCGGTAAAAAAAATTCGGAAAAAGTATAACATCATGGATCTTATTTTGAAGAGAAACATAAAGATGAAGAAAATATTCTAAAAGCGGCACGTTGAAAAAATAAACGGTTTGCGAGATAAATCAAAAATACGAAATTAAATTTAAAAAAAAAATGTAAAAATGTAAATAAAAAAAGTTTAAAAAGGTAAAACTTCCAAATGAATTATTGAAAACATACTAATCATGTAAATTGCTCTTTTATTGATCTTCTTGCTGCTTTGGGCTTCTATTCTTTTGTCTAAACTCTCAACCTGATAATTTTGGAGACTACAATAGATGTTACATTAGTTTTATATTTAGTTGTTTATTTCAAAGCAACAAATTTTCACATAATTTATTACTTTTTAGATTAAAAATTAATCATAAACTATTTAATGTAATTTTTCACAAAAGACCATGAATTTACCGAAGTTGAATTTTATTAGAAGCATCTAAAGTACCTAGTTTCCAAATAAGGGGCTAAGAAATTTTGAGTTTGTTAAGAGTCTTCAGTCTTCACTGTGCATTAGCTTATTAAAAAAAATTGCAACGGATAAAAGAAAATTTAAAGAAGTCAAAAGGAATATGATTAGTCTCAAAATTTGACGCCAATTTCCCATTTCCTGGTCAAAATGTATCCAGATGAAAATCCCTAATTGCCTACGTTATGCCAGCTTCCAATTTGAATCCAAGAAAAATCAAATAAGACACAAGTAGAATTATTCGAATTACATTTAACAATCTAAATGATGACCATATAAAAGATCTCTAAATACTTTAGTTCAAAAACCATTAAAAATATATACTGAAAAAACTATCCATGCATCAAATTGAAAGATAAAAAACTTAACAAGAATGAAAGAGATGATAACATAACAATATATTTATTTAATTTTTTCCAGAGGGTGAATTTGATGTTATTCTCAACGCATTCTCAAAAAGTATTTGAGATCTTGCGGAAAGTAATATAATGCACTTTCTTTTAGAAACTTCTCCAATGTCAATAACTTGTGTAGAATAACATATAAACCTTATCAATCCAAAGAAAAGTACAAAAAAAAACTGGCCATCTTATTCTAGTACTTGAAAATAATACAGGTTTCTTACTGGCTAAACTTTTATCTGTTTTCATAATATATGTACCAAAGGCTAAGTTCAATTTTATCATTTTGCCGTGTCAAATTTTGAGCTAGTGTATAAAACATGCTTAAATTTCAATCTCTATTTATCAGGTCCTTTTCAGTCAACAATATCTTTACCAACCAGCATCATCAACCATACATTACTTCATTCCTAATAGGTGCCTACCATAAACAAATAGTACTAAAAGCTTAATTGCAAGCTATGTCAACAAAAAATTACAATTTTGTTACAATAATGCACAAACCCTGCAACATGAAAAATTCTATGACTACTAATCCAAATTCAAAATCACAGCAGAAGCAACTTTTCTTTGATGAAGGAACAGTCAAAAGATTAAAAGTAGGTATAAAACAAACTAAAACATTTAGACATTGAACAAACATATAAAACTATCACAACTATAAAATAAACATTCAACATTCAGTGCAAGCGAAAGTAAATGAAAGAAACTTAAGAACCATTGAGTCAGAACTAACAGAAGCATTATAAATCCGACTATTCAGGGGATTATTGTGAATGATAATATGTATGGCATTTCAGGAGGATGGAAATTAGCCTAAGAAATCATACATTCAAAGGAATGTCTACCTTCCGGGAAGGAAGCACCACGTTTTTATTTCCAGGAAAGGCCTGACAGGAAATGTCAACTAAGGCCTTCAAACTGTAAGGTTCATGCATTGATATCTCTGACAAAACTTTCCTGTTTAGCTGAATGTTCTCCCTCATCAGCCCATGCATGAAATTTCCGTAGTTAACCTGTTAAAAGATTTAACTATTCATCAGCAAGTCATCATTCACATAATTCCCATGCACAAAATGAAACACCCACATTCATCAATTTGTTTGCTACTAGTACTAAGGAATTAAACAAATAACAAAGAACAAAGATGGGGCGTCATCAAGTTCTTAAACAAAAGGTATTGCATTCTACTTTAGCTAAAAATTGACTAGTGATTGAAAATAGATGGAAATTTTATCACTTATTAGTTGAAGGCCACTAAACAAAAACTTGTGTAGACTTCATTGCCTTCATGAAGAAACAATTGGTTAAGTGACTTAAGTCCAGCAATTTCTGCCAAGCTGCCACACATATTTTTCACTATACACATCTAGAATGGGATTGCTCTTTGTAAACAAATCTTCTCTATAATACTATAAAAGAATGAGATTACTGTCTGGACTCGTAAGACAAAAGATCACATTTCCAGAAAGAATGTGGACAACATATCAACCACAAAATATAAACTATGCATAAATTCAAAAAATAAACAATCACATCAATTTGAGACACGAAAGCCTCATGTAACACCTCAGGAGACAGAAAAAAGTTCGAAATTACCTATTTCTTGACAAGATAATGTGAAAGCATGACAGACAAAATTAAGAATAATATGTTGCTAAAACTTAAGAACGACAAGAACGGGCACTTACACCATGTTGTCGAGTGCCAGCATTGATGCGTTGGATCCAAAGGGAGCGCATGTCCCTCTTTTTGTTTCGACGATCTCTGTACGAATATTGTAGCGCCTTCTCCACTCTCTCTCTTGCTATCCTAATGCAGTTTTTCGCTCTCCCGCGAAACCCTTTGGCTAGTTTGAAAACTTCTTTTTTGTTCATCTTTTTTTGACTATGTTCCTATCCCTTACCCAATCAGAGGGCCAATAAACCAAATCATTTTCTGTTACACTCAGTCACTCACATGTTAAGTAAAGCCACAAGTAATCATAATTGGAAACAGAACAACAACAAATTCAGCTCAATTTGCCAAGTTGAATTTAAATTAACTAGCACTGGTTTGTCAATTAATTGCACAAAAAACAGAAAAAACACTGCATCATCTAAAATTTCTGCAAAGAATATCACAATTAGCAAACAATCGAATTAAATAGTGCCCTAAGCTCCTAACTTAAACTACTATAATTTACCCAAAAACTTGCCAGCAAATTGAACAATTTCATCGAAGAGAACAAAGTGAAATCAGGATAAGTAAGTTCAAGACCGTAATCGTTAATCCATAGTGTGATTTTTAATTTATACAGCAAATGAGGTGATTGGGAAACGGAAAGAGAAGTGAAGTGAAGTAAAGCAGCACTTTACCTATAAAGAGAAAAGAGGGATAGAGACAGCACAAGAGAGACCGAAGAAATTGACTAGAGAAGACCCGCCGGAGAGAAGATCGATGGGAGTAGGAGAGCAGTTACGCCGGCGAGCCAGGAGGAGTCGAGCAAAAACCCCACCATGGTTTTGTATTAATATTTGCTTTTCTTAAGCTAAACGGCACCGTTTAGTGAAGAAGGTTTAGGGCATATCCAACCACCCATCAAAATGGAGAATGATTAAGTTCAACCAGTCCTCGTATAATATCTTTAAAATGGAGTTTCCTAAATACGAGTATTAATTCATTCTCCATTTTATTTATTACTCTTTTGGAATTAAATAAAATAATAATATTTTTTATCTTTTATAATTTATAATTTTTCTTATAATATTCTTTTTATGTAAACCCAAGTATGGTTCGGCTCGATTATAATCTGAATGAAAACATATATTTATATACTATTAATTATTATATATATTCAATATAAATATATAAGATATTTGATAGTTATTTAATGGTGTGTTTGGGTTGGACTTAGAAAATGAAGCTCTAAATCCAAGTTTAGCCTTGCTCAAGTGTACATGTTCTTATGAGAAATTGAATACTTTTGTAGTTATGAAAGAGCAATAGAGTAAATAAATGTATTAAATCACTCTTATATTAGATATAAAGGATTCTTAGAGCAACTCCAATGGTTCCCTTTTCAGGGAATTCCCCAAAATGGGAAATAAATATGAGGAATGGTCAAGTCCAACCATTCCCCATATGGTATATCCATAAAATGGGATTCCCCAAATACGAAGAATAATCTATTTCCCATTTTGAGGATTGAATAAAATATTATTACTTTTTGGATAATTCAATAAAAAATGTTACTTTTTTTTTATTGTTTTTAATTTTTATTTTGTTATTCTTTTTGTTAGTTTAATGATAAAGTATTATTATTTTAAAGTGAATTTGATTTGGAGAATGAGAAATGGGGAAGATGGTTGAAGAAAATACTCTGTAGATCTTGCAAAATGGGAGGAATGGAAAATGGGGAAAATGGTTGAACTTGCTCTTATATTAAGTATAAGACTTTTATGAAAATATTGTAAAAAAAACTAATATGAGTTCTTATAACACGTATAAGATTGCGGAAAAAAATTTTCTCGAAAGTTTTGAACTTTATGTTGTCTAAAGATAAAATAAGTGAATAGAATATTTTTTAGGTACGTGTCGAAAAAATTAAGGGTTTGTGAGAGATACGGTTAATTTAAGTTGTGAAATTCAAACTAAGGTTTCATCCTTTTAAACCCATTTGCAGGTTACTACACTAAATTAAAATGTACTTATTTCAGTATAAATTTATAAGTATGGAGTACTATAAGCATTGAATTGAATTAGCTAATGAATAAGTTGAAAAGAACATAACCTAAATAAGAGAAAGGAGGTTGTTACAACGAGGTGCGAAAAAAAAAGCATGTAAGTGTAAAAGAAATGTTGTGCGCAAGTCGGAAGCGGATCGAAAAACAGAATAATCTTGCCGAAAATTGCAAATCGTTCAAAGATCATAGAACTCAGTATTCCTCAGAAAAGTAAATTGCATGAAAGAACACACACAGTTTTAACGTGGTTTCCAGAATTCGTTTTACGGAATTCCGACTAGTCCACGAGGGAAGGCTCTCCGGCAACGCGTTATTGATATCAAATTAAAGCAAGTACAGCCAGCAAGTTCATATACAATTCAAAATCGCACTGCTCTCAAGAACACAGTAGGATTTACAGGATCAATAAAATCCTAACTCAAAAGAGAAGAAACCAGTCACAGCAAGAACTGAGTAAAAACAAAGGATTACAAAGCGTAACCTTAAAGAAAACAAGTAGAATCAAAGAAGAAGAGAAGATTAGAGCCAGTGAACCCAAGAAACCTCTTAGCAGACTCTCTCTCTAATTCTATGAAACTCAGCAGGGAACTCAGCACAGCGTCACTCAGCACGGTGGCACTCAGAGGATAACAAGACTCAGCTTAACAAATTAGTTCTCTTTTTTGAAGAAAAGCGCAGAAGGCACCTTTTAGAGCAAGGATAAGACTCACTTAATCTCAGCCATTGAGCTCACTTCAATCCAACAATCTTGATTAAATAGTGCAACTGAGTTTGGACTTGGGCTGAACCAAGGATTTGGGTTATCAGGCCCACAAGCTTCAAATGGACTTCATTAGAAATAAGCCCAAAGTTAAAGACCAAAGCAACATCCATAAATCTCCACCTTGATTTGAGTCTTTCAGCAGCTACCATGGAAGAGCCTTCCCCAAGGCTATCCATAAGATATCAAGCTTTTTTCAGTATTCCAAGATGACAAAGAGCATCCTGAAACTTAGAAACAGAAACAGTCTTAGTGAATATATCAGCAGGGTTAAGCAGAGTAGAAATTTTCAATACATTCACAGTGCCACAAGCAATAACATCCCTGATGAAATGCAACCTAACATCTATGTGTTTAGTTCTTTCATGAAATACAGTGTTTTTGCTTAGGTGAATAGTACTTTGAGAATCATAGAAAATATTCACATTATCTTGCTAAATCCTAACTCAGAAATTATTCCCTTCAACCAAATTGCTTCTTTAATAGCTTTAGTTAAAGAGACATATTCAGCCTCAATAGTTGACAAGGCTACAATATGTTGCAGGTTAAATTTCCAACTTATCAAATTATTACCAAAAGTAAAACAGTATGTAGTTGTTGATTTTCTTTTGTTAAGATCAGCAGCAAAGTTAGAATCACAATAACCACATATTTTAAAGTCATTATCAACAGAGGACTTAAACTTAAGACATAAAGAACTAAAGTTCTTTAAATATCTGACCAACCACTTCACAGCATTCCAGTGGCTTTTATTGGGATTAGACATGAATCTACTAACCACACTAACAGCATAGGCTATGTCAGGTTTTGTACAGACCATGGCATACATCATGCTGCCCACAACATTAAGATAGGGTACTTTACTCATGAATTCAGACTCAGTTTCACACAAAGTTCCAGTACTGGCAGATAGTTTAAGATGGGCACCTAGAGGGGTTGAAACATCTCTACCAGTGTTCAAGTTAAACTTATCCAAAACTTTAACAACATAATCAGACTGAGACAAATACAAAGTACCATTATTCCTATCTATGATTATATTCATGAATACAATTTTCTTAGCAGGACCTAACTCCTTCATATGAAATTCTTGTTTTAACAAAGCAAGAAGTTTCTCAATGTTCACTTTAGATTTACTTGCAACAAGCATATCATTAACATACAGGAGAAGATAAGTAACAGAATCTTTAGAAGAATCAGAAAAGTACACACAAGAATCAAATTGACTTCTTTTAAAGTTATGTTTGGTTATAAAATCATCAAACCTCATATACCATTGCCTAGGGGCTTGTTTAAAACCATACAAAGACTTTTGAAGTAAGCAAACACAATTTTCTTTACCCTTTTCTACAAAACCATCAGGTTGATTCATATAAAGTTCTTCATCAATATTCCCATGTAAAAAGGCAGTTTTTACATCAAGTTGAATCAATTCAAGATTTAACATGGCAACAATGGCAAGTAAGATTCTAATAGACACATGCTTCACAACAGGAGAAAAGATCTCATTATAATCTATTCCCTCTTTTTGAGAGAAACCTTTAGCTACTAACCTAGCTTTATATCTCTCTTTTTCAACACCAGGAACTTCAAGTTTCAACTTAAAGATCCATTTACAACCTATTACATGCTTATTAGTAGGTCAAGGTACAAGTTTCCAAGTCTCATTTTTAATTAAAGAGGACATTTCCTCTTTCATAGCATTATCCCACAAATTCCATTTGTCATGACTCTTAGCATCAGTGTAAGTCAAAGGTACATTATTATCAATGGAATTGGAAATGAGATAAGAACAGGCAACAGAATCACAAGTCAAACAATCATACACAATATAGTCTGAATATTTAGCAGGCATCCTATTATTCCTTCTAGGTTTCATATTATTCAGATTATTATCAGTGTTATCAATGTTATTTTCAGGTACATGGTTTTCTACAGGTTCCTCAATATTTTGATCCTCAACATAGTCAGGTTCATGTTGTGGAGGGACTTGTAGATTACCAAGATCAGTATTGCCATTAACAGAAAACTCCACCTCAAAGATAGACATATCTTTAAACTCAACTTCTTGATCAACAGACTTAGCCTTAGGAAACTCATTTTCATTAAACAAAACATTCCTACTAACAATAACTTTGTTATCATCAGGAGACCACAGTTTATATCCCTTAATTCCAGTGGGATAGCCAATGAAAATACATTTCTTAGCTATAGGTTCAAGTTTAGACCCCACATTATGAACAAATGCAGCACAACCAAAGACCTTTAGATGATTATAAGAAACAGCATGGTTATTCCAGACCTCATTAGGACATCTAAAGTCTATAACACTGGCAGGTGATCTATTTATCAGATAGCAAGAAGTTGAAGCAGCCTCAGCCTAAAACTTAAGGCTTAGACCAGACTCAATGAGAAGACATCTCACTTTATTAAGTATAGTTCTATTATACCTCTCAGCAATTCCATTTTGATGAGGAGTATAAGTACAAGTCCTATTTCTTAATATCCCATTTTTAGCATAGTAGTCATTAAACTCACTATTGATAGACTCTAGACCATTGTCAGTTCTAAGAACCTTAATTTTCTTATTCTTTTGATTTTCAACTAAGGTTTTCCATTCACAGAATTTATCAAAGGCATCACTCTTATTTTTCAAGAAGTAGATCCATACTTTCCTAGAGTAATTATCAATAAAGGTAATGAAATACTGAGAACCAGACAAAGAATATGGTACAAAAGATGAACCCCACAAGTCACTATGCACATAGTCAAGGCACTCAGTAGACTTAATGGTTGCAGGAGTAAAAGATTTCTTATGTGATTTACCTAAGATGCATACTTCGTAGTTTTCAACTTTATTAAAGTGAGGAATAGGAACATTGCCTTTCTTATTTACCATGGCCAACTCCTTTTGACGAATATGACCCAACCTCTTATGTTGCAGATTCACAATATCAGAATTAGACACAGTAGAATTGCTTTCACAGATAACAGAGCCAGTTAGAACATATAAACCATTATTCAAAAGACCCTTCATTATACATGGATTGCCTTTTGAAATAAGTAGTTCACCATTTTCAGCATAAAAATTGAAACCATGGTTATCAAGAAAGCTTAAAGATATCAAGTTCCTTTTAAGATCAGGTATATATCTCACATTATTTATAATGATGATTCTATCATTCCACATTCTCATTTTAATGGAGCCTATTCCCTGAACATGACAAGTGGTATTATTACCCATTACAACTTGACAACCTTTAACTTCTTTTAAACTTACAAACCAATCAAGATTAGGACACATGTGATAGGTACAACCTGAATCTAAGATCTAATCAGTTGCATTCTTAGCATTGCTAACAGTTAAAGCATCAATATCAAAGATAGTAGAAGTATTAGCAACGCCACCTTCATTGTTATAATTTTCTAACATAGTTAGTCTCTTTTTACAGTATTTTCTAATGTGTCCCTTTTCTTTACAGTAGTGGCAAATTTTATCAGTGAAGAACTTAGTTTTAGAAGTATCTTGATTACTACTAGAATTAATCTCAGGATTTTTCTTATCATGCCATTTCTTTTTCCCTTTACTCTTAGGTTTTACATTCAAAGCATCAACAGACAAATTAGAAGACTTACCTTGAGAGTGACCTTTCACTTCAAGTTCTCTCATTTTGAGAGAATCAACTATATCCCCAACTTCAAGAGTTTCCCTACCATATTTCAATGCATCTTTCACATTCTTGAAAGAGTCAGGAATGACATTCAATAACAGGACAGTCTGAGTATCATCAGTAATGTTTTCACCTGCATTTTCAAGGTCCACAATCAGTCTTTGAAAATCATCAATATTTTCATCAACACTCTTAGAAGCAGACATTTTATAACTAAACAAGTGTTCTTTTAAAAATGTTGTTCTAGACAGAGATGTAGTCATGTATAGGGACTCAAGTTTAGACCATAGCATGGGGGCACTGGTCTCATTCCTAACTTTCCTAAGAACATTATCAAAAAGATTCAAAATGATAGTACTTAGAGCAAGTTCCATTAAATTAGATTTTTTGATTTCAGTCATAGAAGCTGGTAAAGCGGAAAGACCCTCAAGAGTTTTAACACAATGTTGTTGAACTAAAATAGCCCTCATTTTTCTTTTCCAAATACTGAAATTAATTTTTCCGTCAAACTTTTCAACATAAATTTTTTAGGAAGACATTTTATCAAGAAACGATTCAAGATTCACAGAGACAGTTACTTCAGATATTGTTTTACAGAAAAGAAGGTGCAGGTTCAAGATCAAGAAACCTGGCCTAACACTCAGTTAAAACAAACAATAAAAACAGAAAATAAAGTCAAGGAAGGAAATCACCCGGAGTTATTCAACCGCGCTTTGATACCACGTGTTGTGCGCAAGTCGGAAGCGAATTGGAAACAGAATAATCTTACTGGAAATCGCAAATTGTTCAAAGAACCACATAACTTAATATTCCTCAGAAAAGTAAATTGCATAAAAGAACACACACACACAGTTTTCACGTGGTTTCTGAAATCCTTTTTACGAGATTCCGACTAGTCCACGGGGGAAGGCTCTCCGGCAATGCTTTATTGATCTCAAATTAAAGAAAAGCTAGCAAGTCCAAATACAACTCAGAATCGTACTTCTCTCAAGAACACAGTAGGATTTACAAGATCAGTAAAACCCAAACACATAAGAGAAGAAACAATCACAGAAAACTGAGTACAAACAAAGGTTTACAAAGCGTAACCTTTAAAGAAACAAGTAGAATCAAAGAAGAAGAGAAGATTAAAGCCAGTGAAACCAAGAGGAACCCAAGAAACCTCTTAACAGACTCTCTCTCTCAATTCTAAGAAACTCAGTAGAACTCAGCATAGCAGAACTCAGCACAACAGCTTCTGGGGCATAACAAGACTCAGCTTCTGAATTAATTAAGAGAAACGGCAGAAGGCAGCTTTTATAGCTAGGATAAGACCCATTTAATCTTAGCCATTGAGCTTCCTTCAATCCAACGATCTTGATTAATCAGTGCAACTGAGTTTTGGACTTGAGCTGAACCAAGAATTTGGGTTATCAGGCCCACAAGCTTCAAATGGACTTCATTAGGAATGAGCCCAGAGCTAAAGACCAAAACAACATCCACAAGAGAAATGTTGATATTAGTATCCCGCAACTAATACACTAAAACCACTCAATTGTAACGAAAGTATATCATTAACTTAACTATGAGTAAATTATATGAAAAAACAAAAGATGTTTTTATTATTATTATGTTAGAACATATGATGTTTTATTATTTTTAGAAATGAAACATCTTTATGTAGACCTTAAAACATAACTAAAAGGCTAAATACGTACACACCAATATAATAAAGATATATCATTTTAAGTTTTTAAACTATAAGAAAATTGTAAGATGTATTTTTATTGCTATATTAGACTATTTGTAGCTATATTATTTCTATAAGCGGAAACCCTTTCAGTTTTTAAGGCGTTAACATGACTTAAGGAGCTTAGCAATACTCATGTTCATTGAGATTGATATTAATATCTTCTTTGATGTTTAACGTAGCAGTGGCGATAGTTATTCATACTTTGTTTCTATTATGTCGGAATGCAAGTCCTTATCAAATTTTTTCCTTCTTATGTATTTAGCTTAGTTCCTCAGAATGCTAATGTTCTAGATCATTTTAATGCTCGATTTTTTATTTTTTTTTTTTGAATGAGGTAATTGGGTTTGGATGTTGCCCATATTTGAATCCATTTTATTATTGAAAAAAGTTGGAATTAGAATATATATAGTAATTAGGAGAGACTTACATGGACAGTTGAATTATTGGGTCCAGCTTTACTTGTAGGTGTGTAGTGCTTAATATGGACATTTAAGACTGTAAAAAAGCCAAAGCCCATTTACTTAATTGGTAAAGCCGCATGATTAGCACTCACTAGTTGTCTAACAACATTAATTTATTTATTATAAGCTTTGCTGCATATTAAAGAACCATAATTAAAAATGAGAAGAACATATATGGGACCCAGAATCCACAACGACTTCCAACTATACATCAAAAAGCAGTTACATAGATCTTGATATTCATAAAATTTGTGTAATCTGTTATCATAAAAGCTTCTATTATTGCTAAAGAAGATGCTAAGCTGACAAATCATAGCATAGGATGAACGAATGAATAAAAAGGGAAAAGACCATATTTGCTTAAAGAATGGCCAAATCCCAAAAAGATTATTTTAATTTGAAGCACTTTTGTGAAAAAGAAAATGAGAAAAGAAACTATTCTTCTTCTTCTTTGTCAAGTGTTGATCTTCAAAGCAAGCATAAAATATTTTTTGATGGACTTTTTAAGAAGTTTATTCTTTTGAAATTAATTCCATATACTGTTATCTAACACCAAGTAATTTATTTGATTCCATTCCGGACGAATAGTTTGTTCAGATCAGGCTTTAATAATTAACAAATTGGGTAGCATTACAGCATGTGTTGGCAGTTCCCATGTGAAAAGTCGGTTTAGAAAGTAGGCCATGAGATGCTAGATTATGACTGATTAATTCGAAATATTTTTCTATGAACTTCTTTAGGCTAACGATAGATTAATGTAGTTGATTGTAAAAATCTTGATGTTATTAAATCTAAGTGGCGTGTAATTTACATGTTATCCATCTAACAACTTATAATAAGCTGTTTATAAAATAAATAACTACTTATCCATTGTCAGACTTATTAAAAACCAATTTATTTCTTTGATTAGAAACGGGTGATGTTCAATCCAACAATAAATTATTAGAATTAGTTGCCTAGTCACAGATTCATATTAAAAAGAAGAATGCATAGATAAAACTAAAAAAAATACTGGACAAGAAATAAAGAAAAGTACAAAAAATGAAAATGATCGAAATACTAAAAAAAGAAAAAGAACGCTCAAAACATGTTCTTCGTCCTCGTAGCTTTTTAATAATATCTTTATATTGAATATTTATCTTTACATACTTCGTATTTATCTTTATAGGGTTATATTTGTATTTGTAATTGTGTATAAAATCTTCCTATATATATGCAACTATCTCTACCTATTGCCAGTAGAAAATTTCCCAAAATATATTGGTTATCTTGGTATCAGACACAGATTCCGGCTAGCCGCCTTTCCTATCGATTCACCAGTCTCGTGAATCATGGCCAACGACGGAACAACAACCTCTGCGATCTCCACCACACTCGTTGCCACCTCCAACATAGCCGCATCCCCAAGTATTTCCCATCAGCTACTGATTAAATTGGACTCTACAAATTTTGTTCATTGGCGGACATTAATTGAAACAATGATTGCCGGCTGTGGGCTGTTCACGCATATTGATGGCTCGATAACAGTTCCGGTAGAAACTCTTGAAACAGGCGCCCCAAATCCGGCCTACACCACCTAGTTTCGTCAAGATAAACAGGTGCTTTCATGGATTTTTAATTCCATTACACCCTCGCTGTTACTGATAAGTGTATAATTACACTTATTATCATATAAATTTTATACAATAAACACTGTAGTTTTAGTCATTTTTATACTTCATATAAAAGATTTTAGGTGGTATGTAGTTATTTTTTATTCAAATGCAGATACTAGGTAAATCTTGGGAGTAAAATGAGCTAAAGTGGAATTCTATGAAAAAAGAGTGAAAAAGGTACAAAAAGATGCGTGGAACTTAAAGATTTGGCTTAAGATCAAAGCTGTCGAAGATCAGTGAAATTATAAGAAAATTTTTGAGTAAAACTCAATCCACAGTCGCGACAATCATTCGCGGTCGTGACTTGTTTACTTCAGAAACAAAAGTCTGCCAATCAAAGATTCACGGTCATGACATGTGTGTCACGGTCGTGACTTGGACAGTTTTCTGGTGTTATCTTCTTAACTAACAACCGCCGGATAAGCATTATCAACTGCCATCAATCGCCATCAACTACCAACGAAAAGACACCTATTAGGAGTTAACCAATCATGAAAAGGTGCTTATCTAGTGTGGATTATATTAAAGCTTCCCAACCAATCACAATGAAGAGATGCAATCTTCCACTAATGGATACAACCCTTCGTTTGGATAGACGCAACCCTTCAAAATCTATAAATAGGGTTCTAATCCTCTTCAATTTCATGCACCACCAAATAGGAGAATATTAGAGTGCAATTAGAGAGAGATATAGTGTGTGTAAATAGAGAGTTCGCTATGTTCTTAAGTGTTAGCGAGAAAAAGTTTAAGTGATTCGAATCCTTGTTTCGATCACTAGATTTCTCTATATTCTTGAGCGATTGTTGTATAAGTGTATTTGCAAATCACTTATCAATTAAAGTTTTCATTCTTTAATATTCGTTTGTTCGATATTCACAAAGAAATAGCATCCTAGCGGAGGTTCTGAACGGGCCGAGACCGAATTCAAAGCAGACACAGGAATTGCGGGAATTGACAACTCCCAATAAATAGTGGATACAGTTTGATCAAATTTAGCTTCCACTTGCATACCTTACAACTTTGCTTTGTTTTCTACTTATACTTTCTATTTCGAAGTTTATGATATGTCAATGTGTCATAATGCGTATTTCGTGCTAAGTCTTTCATGTTAATCAAGTTTTATGCGTTGGAGTTAATTTTAAGAGTAGTTTCGGGGTTAACAATATTTTGTATTATCACTGGATCTATGATATAATGCTATTTAGTGAGCCAACAATTTTGGAATGGTAACTTGCTAAATGTGGCTATGTGAGAGCGACCTGTACTAAGCATAGTATTGATATTGTCCAGGTTTTCATAATTATCTTATTTCCTTTCTGCTAGGTTTAGAAAAGTTATTTCATGTGTTGCTCTATGGAGAATCATTGAACATCTGAGTGTTTTGAACCGAGTCTATTAGATTAGTTTAGTGATTCGTAACATCTTTGTTTAACTTGCATATTTTCTTTGCTATACTTGTTCGTTGTGAAGATTCTATATATTTACATTCTCTAATCTTCAACATCTATATTTACTCAACTTTTCATTCTAATCTTCCTATCCAAAAATCTCAATTCTATTTTTATTTTCTTTTACTTTGTCTTTCCTTGTTTTTCCTTAAACTTGGTTCATTCCTTGTGGGTTCGATATCTTTTAAAATTACATCGCAACTGCATACTAGCAGTTATCATCATTTTTCTTTTTCATAAGAGGTATTGACAACACCTACATTTTTCATGAACAAGTTTTTGGCACCATTATTTGAGGATAAGCCTCACAAAATGAGTGTAGCCAAGTTTTACGAACAAGTTCTTGGAACCATTAGTTATTAAACTTTTCAGTAGAAAAGTGGCGAACACACCACTAGTACTTTGGAAATAATACACTCCAATGCATGTGGTCTAATGAGAGTTAAGAAACATGAGGGTTTTGTCTACTTCATAACCTTTATCGATGATTACTCGCGATATGGTTTTTTGTACCTTATGAGACACAAGTCTGAGAGTTTTGATAGATTCAAAGAATTCAAAATGGAAGTAGAGAAATAGCTTGGGAAAAGTATCAAAACCCTTCGATCTGATCGAGATGGTGAATACTTAAGCCAAGAGTTTCAGGGTTATCTAAGGGATAATGGTATTTTATCCCAATAGACACCTCCTTATACACCCCTACACAATGGAGTGTCAGAAATGAGAAATCAAACACTACTCGATATGGTTTGGTCTATGATGAGCCAAGAAAAACTCAGCAGATCCTTTTAGGGTTATGCACTTGAGAGTGTAGTTTATATTCGAAATAGAGTTCTCTCTAAATCAGTTGATCAAACTCCAAGCGAGTTATGGTATGGTAAGAAACCCGCTCTTTCTAACTTGAGAGTTTGGGGATGTCCTACTTATGTAAAGAGGATGAGTTCAGATAAGCTGGGTGCTAAGTCTGACAGATGTCTATTTATCGGTTACCCTAAGGAGACTATAGGGTATACCTTCTTTGATCCCAAGGAACAAAAAGTCCTTATTTTCCGAAATGCTCAATTCCTCGAGAAGGAGCACATACTTGCGAAAGCTAGTGGGAGCAATCTTGAGTTAGGCACTCAAGAAGATTAAATAGACAATCAACTGATTATACCTACACCTGTTACCCAAGATAGTGTAAGCATGGAACAACCTATTATAACACCGACATTGCATAGTTAGGCCGGGCTCCAATCGCTTCCAAGCGATACGGGTTTTTCATCATTGATGATAAAAATCTCTTTCTTATGGAAGATGATGAGCCCAAGACTCACAAGGAGGCAATGGAAGGCTCAGAATTTGATAAATGGATTTTAACCATGAGATTTGAGATGGACACCATGTATGAAAATCAAATCTGGAGCTCGATTAATGCTCCAAGTGGGATTAGGCCCATAGGATGTAGTGGGTTTTCAAGCAGAAAACTGACATGGATGTAACATGGTTACCTATAAAGTAAGGGTGGTTGCAAAAGGGTACAGTTGAAAAGAAGGCATTGACTATGATGGGACCTTTTCACTGGTGGCCATGCTGGAGTCTATCATGATACTCCTTGCCATAGTCGCTTATTATGATTATGAGATTTGGAAGATGGAGGTGAAAATAGCATCCCTTAATGGGAATCTGGACAAGGATGTGTATATGGCACAACCCGAGGGTTTTACATCCAAGGATGGCTTTAAGGTATGCAAGTTGCAGAAGTCCATTTATGGAGTTAAGCAAGCATAGAGGAGTTGGAATATTAGGTTTGATGGGATAATATGAGAAATCAGTTTTGTATCCAATGCTAATGAGCCCAATGTATATAAGAAGGCTAGTGGGAGTGTGGTCATTTTCCTTGTATCATATGTCAATGACATATTACTGATGGGAAACGGTAATCCTTTCTTCAAACAGTTAAGTCATGGTTGTCAAAGAAGTTCTCCATGAAAGAACTTGGAGAAGCAGCTTTTATACTTGGTATAAAGATCTATCGAGAGAGATCAATGTTCGCCACTTTTCTACTAATAAGTTTAATAACTTGTTCGCAAGATTTTGGTTATACTCGTTTTGAAAGGCTTATCCCCAGTAACGGCGCCAAACACTTGTTCACGTTAAAGTATAGGTGTTGCAATACCACTTATCAAATAGAAAAATGATGATAACTGCAAGTATACAGTTGCGATTTAGTTTTAAAAGATATCGATCCCACAGGGAAGGACTAACTCTAAAGATTAACAAGAAAAATGAAATAAAGAAAATAAAAAATTTTTGGATTTTAGTTGGGAGGAATTGGAATGATGGATGAATAGGTAAATGTATGACAGATTAGAGAAGATAAAAGTATATAGATTTTCCCTAAGAGCAAGTATAGCAAAGAAAAAATGCAAGACCATCAAAGATATTACGTTCAGTAGATTAATTTAACAGACTCGGTTCTAGACACTCAGATATTCAATTATTCACCGCAGAGCAACACATGAAATGACTTTTCTAAATCTATTGTATACGAATTAAGATGATTATATAAACCTGGATAACAATATTACTATGCTTAGTATGGGTCATTCTCACATAGCCACATTTAGCAAGTTACCATTCCAAAAATGTTGGCTTACTAAACAATGTTATAATCGCAGATCCAGTGACTATACACAATCTTGTTAACCTCGAAACTACTCTTAAAGTTAACTCAAAAGCATGTAACTTGATTAATATAAAAGACTCAACACGAAATATGCATTATGACACATAGACATATCATAAACTTTGAAATAGAAAGTATAAGTAGAAAGCAAAGCAATGTTGTAAGGTATGCAAGTGAAAGCTAAGGTTGATCAAACTGTATCCACTCTTTAATGGGAGTCATCAATTCCCGCAATTCTTGCATCTACTTTGAATTTGGTCTCGGCCTGTACAGAACCTCCACTAGGATGCTATTCTTTGTGAATATCGAATAAACAAATGTTGAAGAATGAAAACTTTTATTGATAAGTGATTTGCAATTACACTTATACAACAATCGCTCGAATATGTAGAGAAATCTAGTGATCGAAATAAGGATTCGAATCACTTATACATTTTCTCGCTAACACTTATGAACGTAGCGAAAAATAAATAATTTTTCTCTCTATCTACGAACACACAATGCACTATACACCATCCCACACTCTCTGCACGAAATTTGTAAGGTTTGGAGCCCTATTTATAGAGTTCAAAGGGTTGCATCTATCCATACGAACAGTTGTGTCCATTGGTGTAAGATTGCATCACTTCATTGTGATTGGTTGAGAAACTTTAATCTTACCACAATGGATAGGCATCTTTTCATGATTGGTTGACTTCTAAAAGGTGTCTTTTCGTTGGGTAGTTGATGGTGGTTGATTGTTCTTATCTGGCGTTTGAAAGAAGATAAGAGTTGACAAAAAATCGTACAAGTCATGACCGCGAGGTACATGTCGCGACTGTGAACTCTTGGTTGGCAACTTTCTATTTTGAAGAATACTAAGTCACGACCGCGAATGGTTGTCGTGATCATGAATTTTGTTTTTCTTCAGAATTCTTCTTATAACTTCACTGATCTTTAACAGCTTCGATCCTGAGCCAAATCTTTAAGTTCCACGCATCTTTTCACACATTTTCCCCTCTTTTTTCATAGAATTCCACTTTTGTTCATTTTACTCCCAAGATTTACCTAGTAACTGAATTTGCACAAAAAATAACTACATATCACGTGAAATCTTTTATATGAAGTATGACAATGACTTAAACTATAGTGCTTAGTGTATACCTCTTCATGGGTCGGGGTACTTGGCCGGCCCGGCCCGGCCCGAGCCCAAGCCCGAACCCGTCGAAGCACGAAGATTTATGGGCCGGGCTCGGTTTTTGTATAAATACCCAAGCCCAGCCCGATGAATAATTTTATTTATTTATTAGATATTTATACATTAAATTTATAATTATTTTAAGTTCCTATATTTTATCTTATTAAATTTGTATACTTGATTATAATAAATGTTATTAAATATTAAAGATTTTATGTAAACAATGCAATTATATTAAAAATTTAAACATATTTTGATCTACTTTATATTTTTTTTAACTTAGTTTAATAAAA
>CATIWQ010009240.1:0-18404 GCA_949673415.1 Euphorbia schlechtendalii
GAAAGATTGCATCTCTTCATTGTGATTGGTTGAGAAGCTTTGATTTAATCCACAATGGATAGGCACCTTTTCATGATTGGTTGACTTCTGATAAGTGTCTTTTCATTGGTAGTTGATGGCGGTTGATCATGCTTATCTAGCGGTTGGTAGTTAAGAAGATAAAACCAGAAAATCGTCCAAGTAGCGACCATGATATACATATCACGATCGTGAATCTTTGATTGGCAGACTTCTGTTCTGAAGAAGAACAAGTCGCGATCGAGAATGATTGTCATGACCGTGAATTGAATTTTCTTCAGAATTCTCCTAGCAACTTCACCGATCTTTAACAGCTTCGATCCTAAGCCAAATCTTTGAGTTCCACGCATCTTTTTGCGCCTTTTTCACTCTTTTTTCATAGAATACCACTTTAGATCATTTACTCCCAAGATTTACCTAGTATCTGTATTTGCATAAAAAACAACTAAATACCGCGTGAAATCTTTTATATGAAGTATAAAAATGACTTAAACTATAGTGTTTAGTGTGTAAAATTAATATGATAATAAGTGTAATAATACACTTATCACTCCACCTTCTAAGATGTTTTTCAATGGCATCTCATCTCTTCTACTTATGTTTCCTGTTCTCTGACAATTATCACAATTCTAAACAAAAATCTCTATCATCCTTAAACAATGTTGGCCAATAAAACCCACTCTCCAAAACTTTAGTAGTGGTTTTTGCTGGTCCTAAATGTCCTCCAATATGCTATCATGACAATGACTTAAAACTAAAGAAAAGTTAGTATCATCTATACATCTACGAATAATACCATCAGCACATACCTTAAACTAATAAGGGTCATCCCACATAAATGATCTAATATCCTTAAGAAATTTCTTCTTACCATTAGAATCTAAGTCAAAGGGTAAAGTATGCGTAACCAAATAATTTGCAAAGTTGATATACCATGGACAAATAGTATCTCTAGCAAACATAAGATTTTCATCTGGAAAAAGTTCATTAACATTACCAGTTTCACCTATAGGTCCCTTATCATGTTCTAAACGAGATAAGTGATCAGCTATGGTATTTTCACTTCCCTTTTTATCCCTTATTTCTAAGTCAAACTCTTGTAAAAGAAGTATCCACCTAATTAATCTAGGTTTAGCATCTTTCTTAGCAAACAAATATCTCAAAGTAGCATGATCTGTATAAACTATTACTTTGTATCCAATAAAATATGATCTAAACTTGTTACATGCATATACGAGTGCTAACATCTCTTTTTCAGTGGTGGTGTAATTGCATTGTGCAGAAGACAAAGTGTGACTCGCATAATATATTGCATGCAAGTGCTTTTCATACCTTTGACCTAATACACAACCAACAGCATCATCACTAGCATCACACATCAATTCAAATGGCAGAGACCAATTTGGTTTAACAATTATGGGTGCCAAAACTAATGCTTGTTTTAAAATGTTGAAGGCTTTTAAACAATCATCAGAGAAATTGAATTTCACATCTTTAAATAATAATTTAGTTAAAGGTTTAGCTATAACCGAAAAATCCTTAATAAACCTTCTGTAAAATCCAACATGGCCACGAAATGATCTTATTCCTTAACATTTATGGGAGGAGGTAATTTCTCAATGATCTTAGTTTTTGCTATATCTACATGAATTCCCTTCTCATCTATCTTATGACCTAAAACTATTCCTTCATTAACCATAAAATGACATTTCTCCCAATTTAATACCAAATTAGTTTCTCACATCTAGCAAGTACTTTATCCAAATTTTCTAGATATTTCTCAAAAGAATCTTCATATACAGAGAAATCATCCATGAAAACTTCCATAATATCCTCAACATACTTACTAAAAATAGCTGAAACACACCTTTGAAAAGTAGTCAGAGCATTGCACAACCCAAAAAGCATTCTTCTATAAGTAAATGTACTAGATGGACATGTAAAAGTGGTTTTGTCATGGTCATCTAGCTTAATATGAATTCAAAAATATCTAGAGAATCCATCAAGAAAATAGTAATATGCATGACCTGATATCCTTTCTAACATTTGATCTATAAATGGTACAGGGAAATGGTCTTTCCTAGTGGTTGCATTTAATTTTCTGTAATCTATGCAAACTCTCCATCCAGTTGTTGTCCAAGTGGGAACTAAGTTACCCTTTTCATTCTGAACTATAGTAATACTCCATTTTTCGGAACAAATTGAACAGGACTGACCCATTCACTATCTGAAATTGAATAGTTAATTCCTACATCTAGCAACTTAATAATCTCCTTTTTAACAACTTATTTCATGTGAGGATTTAATCTTCTTTGCCTTTCTATCTTAGGTTTACTATAATTTTCCAAATTTATGGAATGCATTACTATATTAGGGTCAATCCCTCTAATATCGAAAATTTTCCAACCAATACTCCTAATTCTACCCTTTATTATCTCCAATAATGCTTCTCACTGTAGATCAGATAATTTTCTAGAAATGATAATGGGTAGTGTATTGTTGTTGCCTAAAAATGTATACTTCAAATGACCAGGCAATTGCTTCAATTCTACTAAGGGTGGTTTATCAATAGAAGGTGGTATAGGTTCATCTTCTGTACTAATTTTTCGATTTCAGAGGAATATTCTAAATTTTCAAGGGATTCAAATGTTGACTCTTCATGAGATATAACATGACAAATTTCATCTACGCATGTATCAATTAAGTTATCAATCATGTAATCTCCACAAAACTTATCCCAATGTATATTAGTAAACATTTTAAACACAAACAAAATAAAATAACAAACATATATATAAACCAAAATAAAGATGTACCGTAATCTCTAGAATACACTTACCTTCCCCGGAAACGGCTCCAAAAACATGATCGCAAGGTTTTGACTTTACTAATTCTGCGGGCTTATATTCTATAATGAAGCCAAAAACCTTATTCCCCACTTCTCTACCAATAAGGTAAAAGTTCAAAATATGAATAGGTGTTGTCAATAGCACTAATCAAAATAGAAAAATGGTAACAATTGTAAGAATATAGTTTCGATGTAGTTTTAAAAGATATCTATCCCACAGGGAAGGAATTCAGTTCTAAAGACCAACTAGAGTTACGGGGTAAATGAAAATAGGTAATTTTGATTGGAGGGTTTAGATGATAGACAGATGAATAGATAGATGTATGAACAGAATAGAGAAGATGTAAAATATATAGATATTCCCTAAGAACAAGTTTAGCAAAGAAAAACATGCAAAATCATCAAGAATATTTCGTACACTAGATAACTTCAACAAATAAGGTTTTAGATGCCCTAATATTCAATAATTCACCGTAGAGAAACACATGAGATGACTTTTCTAAGTCTAGGGTAAATGAATTATGACACTTACAAGAACCTGGATAACTATAATACTATGCTTAGTATGGGTTGCTCTCACATAGCCATATTTAGCAAGTTACCATTCCAAAAATGTTGGCTCACTAAATAGCATTATAATCACAGATCCCATAATTATACACAATCATGTTAAGCCCAAAATCACTCTTAAAGTCAACTTGAAAGCATATAACTTGATTAATATAAATGATGCAAGATGAAATACTCGTTATGACACATAGACATATCATAAACTTTGAAATAGAAAGTATAAGCAGTAAACAAAGTAAAGTTTTAAGGTATGCAAGTGAAGGTTAAAGTTGATCAAACTGTATCCACTCTTTAATGGGAGTCGTCAATTCCCGCAATTCCTATGTCTACTTTGAATTCGGTCTCGACTCGTACAAAACCTCCGCTAGGATGCTATTCTTTGTGAATTTCGAATAAAAGAATGTTGAAGAATGAAAACTTTTATTGATAAGTGCTTTGCAATTACACTCATACAACAAATGCTCAAATTTGTGTAGAAATATAGTGATCGAAATAGGAATCGAATCACTTATACATTTTTCTCGCTAAGGATTTGAACGAAGCAAAATCTAGATATTTTCACTCTCTGTCTATACACGCATACTATCATTCAATGCCTTCTATTCTATACCATAACACCATGCCACGAAATTGGTGGTTCTTAAACCCTATTTATAAAGTACGAAGGGTTGCGTCTATCCAAACGAAGAGTCTTATCCATTGGCGAAGAGTTACGTCACTTCATTTTAATTAGATGCAAAGATTCATCCTCATCCATAATGGAAAGGCATCTTTTCATGAATGGTTAACTTCTAAAGGGTGTCTTTTCGATTGGTAGTTGATGGCGGTTGATCATTGTTATCTGGCGGTTGGTAGTTGAAAAGACATAACCATAAACTGTCACAAGTCATGATCGTGAATCACTTATCTTAATCGTGAACATTGGTTGTTAGTTTTTTATATATGAAGAGTGACAAGTCACGATCGTGAATAGGTATCACGATTGCGAAATGCTATTTCTTCATGTTTCTTGTTTACAACTTTGTCGATCTTTGACAACTTCGATCTTGAGCCAAATCCTTATGTTCCATGCATCTTTTTGCACCTTTTTCACTCTGTTTCCATAAAATTCCACTTTTGTTCATTTTACTTCCAAGATTACCTAGTTTTTGCATTTGCATCACAAACAACTACATACCACGTGAAATCTTTTATATGAAGTATAAAATAAAACAAAACCATATCGCTTTATAAGTAATAATATCATGATAATAAGTGTAATTATACACTTATCAGTAAACAAGTTAAAATGTCATTTTGGTCTATAAAAAACATAGTAACTAAGAGATCGTTGGAGCTCCTAAACCTTGATCTCTTTAGTTCTATTCAACCTACTAGCATGGGTGGAAAAAGATTCTCATTGGTGGTTGTGGATGACTTCACAAGATCACTTGGGTAATCTTGTTGAGTAGCAAATATAAAACCTTTGAGTCTTTTATGAAACTCAGTAACCGGATTATTAACGAAATAGGAATTAAAATCAGTAGAATCTAAAGTGATCATGGACTTGAATTCGAAAACTTTCATTTCGAAAAATTGTGTTTAGTGCATGGTATTGACTACAACTTCTCTACTCCCTATCTCCTCAACAAAAAGGGGTTGTCAAAAGAAAGAACATAACCATAGTTGAAATGGCTCGACACATGCTGAGTGATAACAATCTACTAAAGTACTTTTGGGGAGAAGTTGTTAACATAGCTTGTTATATCTTGAATTAGGTTTTAATTCACGCTATTCTTGAGAAGACACCCTATGAGCTTAGGCGAGGATGCAAGCCTTAGATTGGTCATTTCAGATCTTTTGGCTGCAGGTGCTTCATTCTAAACACCAAGGAGCAGCTAGGAAAGTTTGATCTAAAGAATGATGAAGGTATCTTTCTAAGTTACTCGACTAACATCAAGGCATATGGAATATATGTTAAGAGAACCAGCTTATTAGAGGAGTCTATGCATGTAGATTTTGATGAAACTAATAATGTAGATAGATGACCATCTAATGAAGACGAAGGAGTAAACAAGTAAGAAAATCAACTCAGCATGCCACTCTCTATGCTTCCCAACCTAGCACAAGAGCTAGAAGCAATCAGGCTCTTTTGATGAGACATATGCTCCTATAGCTCAATTTGAAGCAATGAGGATTATAGGTGCTTTTGCATCCATAAGAACTTCAAGTTATTTTAAATGGATGCCAAATGTGTGTTCCTAAATGGCTTTATTCAAGAGGAAGTGTATGTGCACCAGCCTCCAGGCTTTGAAGATCTGAACAATCCTAAGCATGTCTTCAAACTAAAGAACACTCTCTATAGATTGAAGCAATCTCCTAGAGCTTAGTATGAGAGGCTTACAAATTTTTGAACTTCAATGCAGTAGTGTTTTCCTTCCTTCCTTAGGCAGAAAAGCCTTTACAGTGGGTAGATATGATTACAGAAAGTACCCTTCTTTCTAACTACCACTCAAACACAGTTTGGGTACCCTTCCCAAACTATCACTTAGAATTTCTAAAGAGAAAGATGAATAGAGGATTTCAACTTATAAATATGTTGAATCTTTTACAATGTTAAATCTTAAGTGATATCTCTCTATTACAAAAAGATTTGAAACTTTATGTTTGCTCAATTTCTTGATTTGGTATTTGTGAAAGCTGGGAATGATCAAACGGAGTTTCAGCTCTTAAGAAATTCAACGTGATTCACCTAGTTTGAACGTCTGCTTCAATCTTCTATTTATACTTGAAGTTCTTGTATGTAGTCATTGTAAACTTCTCATTCTGACATTTCTTTCAATTTTTGTTCTCTTCATATCTTTCAAATTTGCTCGTTTGAAATGAATTCCAAGACATTTAGAGATAGAAATTTTGAACGTTGAGGCATGCGATATATCCATTTATCTTGATGCGTCAAAAACTTGTTTACTTCAAGCAATCCATTCTTATAGAGATGCACGCGATATACAACATGGAATTTTGTGAATGGTTGACTTGTTGACATTTCAGAATTGCACAGAGACACTGAGAAATAGCACATGTCAGAGGATTCCTTTTCTCTTGGACTTTAGTGAGGATTCCTCAACATTCAGTACAGACACTTTTTGTTTGTGAGGACCACTTGAATATCTTCTTTAATTTCAACGCCTTTTCTCTTGAAAATCATCACAGGAATATTTCATTCCTCACAGATACTGCTAAACACATTTGTGTCATATATTTCTCTATGTGTCAAACATACTCAGGTTTTATAAACAAAAGCTAGCTCAGCTTCGCTGAGTCTATATCTTTTAAACTATGTAATACTAGGCTGACTCAACTTTTCTTACACTAAGCCATAACTTAATTAATAACTCAGTAAATTGAGTAGTTTTCCTTTAGACAATCTCAATTAAACTTTATTAATTAAGAGTCTACTTAGTACTCAATTAATTTCACTATCTTAGATATTTTTTTATTTTGAAAATTTTTAAGTACTATGAAGTATTATTAACTTAGGTTCAATAATCTCCCCCATTTTAGAATAGATAACAAACTAGGATGTAGAAGAAATTAATTGAATAAATAGTTTAAAGATATAGAAATACCTGATAGATGATGTAAGACTACCCCATGCTGAGTGAACTCCTTAGTCAGTGTGGACTTCCCCATACTGAGTGGTTTCTCTTCAGACAACTTAACTCCCCCATACTTAGAGGAATTTTCTTCAATTTGAGACTTTATCTTACTTCAGGTTGTCCTTGAGGTTGGTCTTAGCATGCAATCCTGTAAAAGTTTATAAGCAAAAATAGCACACATTCAACAACATATAAGAAGTTAAGAAGCTCTTAACTTGGATAAAATTTTGTAATTTTCATTGATAACAAAATTCTTAGACACAAATTGTGGTTTGAGCTAAGTTTACATGTTATGCCTTATTACAAGTTTTATTCTCTAGTCTACAGTTATCTCCGATACTGCGAAGACAATGAGCTACCTCTTGGATGAACAAACGAAGAATGATGTGAATGTTGTTGGTGATGCGATTAGTGCTGCTGTTGATGCTAAGACTGACGATCTTGAGGCGGACCTTAAGGTTGGCCTGATAGAGAATGTCTATACTAAGAGGTCATCCTCGTTGCATCTTCTAATACTTTCTCCCCCTTTATTATCTAGCCTTTCACAATTTGATCTAGGCATACATTGAAGGAGTCGATTACAGATTGGAAGTCCTCTTGCTTGCTTATGATTACTAGAGAGATTTTTTATTCAAGTTGTTCTTTCCCCTTAAGAGATAGATAATCCTGGTCCTTTAATTCTACAAGGAGCAGATGATGGCACCACATGAGATGGGTAATTTGATCAAATCCTTGGTGTGAACAGGCGACACGAAGCGGTGGGCCGAGAGTGCACGGATTATAGGCGCGGTCCACTAGGGTGTATGAAGAGAAAAGCACCAGGTTGGGGACCCGGGAAAAAGGTAAAGTTGAAAGAGAGCGAAAACGTTTTTAGATTGTTTAAAACCCGAATCCGCCATCTCTTAGTGTGGAGTCGCCACCTGATTAGCTCTTTCCAGGAATTAGAATCTTGTGAGGCTTAAAGTCCGGGGGATGGCCCACCAAGACACAGAGATTCGGGTCCGGGATAAGTTTCTTATTTCTTAAGTGATCACATTATATTACATCTACAGAAAATCGTATTTTCTTAGTTATGAATATTCACACTTAGGTCGTTTTAGACTTTATATGCATGATTCACGTATTGCAAAATAATAAACCATCCACAATGCGAAATAATAAATCATCCACAAAGCAGTAAGTAAATGCGGAAAATAAATGCGAAAAATAAAGATTACAAGGCTTCCAAAAATCAGGGGATGCAACCGCCTACTAACCTATTAATTACATTTTCCGTAAAAATATATGCAATACCCGAAGGAAAGTAAATCCTAGGCATACATCTAACCTGCATCCACAAAGTTTAGCACGAAATATGGCACATATGTTCGATTTGATTTTAGCGAGCCCGTGTGGCCTAATTAAAACATCGACGATTAAAGTTGTTATTTTAAATAAAAATAGTTCATTTTATTTACATGTATGTTAGTCAATTTTATTAGTGAAAATGACCGCATGGCAAAAGGTGAGGTCTGTTATCCGGGAATAATTTTAATTCCCTTCGTTGGGGTATTTTAAAAAAAATAAAGAAAAGAAATAAAGAGGAAGAAGAGAATTACAACATTATTTACATTAAAAGAAATAAAAAAAATATTCCTAGGTCCACAAATAAAATCAGAAAAAGATGAAGCATATGATGAGCTTGGAATTCGCAATTCTAGGAACTCAGAGGCTTACCCTTCCGGTATTAATCCACTTCGGCGTATCCGTTTAATCCCCGGGAGTGTTCCTCGTTTGTTTTGTTTTAATTATAATTTAATGTGGAAAAATAAGTGTATATTTATCCAAAAAGATAATCAGACTCGGGTTCTAAATTTGTTTTAGACCCGAGAGTATCTGAGGATATTTGAAGAAAAATAGATGAAGAAATTTGATTTTAAGATGAAGAAGTTTGGAATCCAAAAGTGTTTTGGATCCAACAAAATGTTAGAAGAAAGTATTTGTCTATGTTTTTTTATATGAAGAAGAGAATTTTCCCTGAAATTTCGAGCCCCCTCAATCCAAAAATGTCCGACTATTTATAGAAAAATCCCGAAAAATCCAAAAAAGGTAAGTTTTTCCGGCGAGGGGTCTCACCGGAGAAAAGTTCGGCGAGGCCCGTCGCCGCATCTTTGGCAAGGCTTGCCTCTCCAAGCCTTGGGCGAGGCCTCACCAACCTTAGCGAGGTAGCCTCGCCAAGGCATTTGGCGAGGTCTGCCTAGCTAAGGTGTATAGCGAGCTTGCCTCGCCAAAGCCCATTTTTTTCGATGATGCCCGCCTTAGGCTCAGGTTCAATTTCCCTCAGGTTTTTATTTTTTTGAATTTTTATTTTTACGTATTTTCATATTTTTTAATTAATTTTGAATTAAAATAATAAAAATAATTTTATTGAAGAAGTCCTTTTGAATTTAGAGACGAGGAGGATTCCCATTCAGATGCATCAGGATACTCGAAATTTGTGTGATTCTAGGATAAAATCTTGAAAAGCCATCATCATTGAACACGCGAGCTGGTACAAAATCCCGTGCTCACACTTGCTAGGAAAACTGTTGAACGCACTGCAACAAAGTGTGAAAGTTTGAAGCAGAGATAGAAATCTTTAGTTGTGCCTCCATTTCAATGATTCTTGGGTAGATTGAGTGCATTGATTTTGTCATGAACTCAATGTCCTTTGAGTCATAAATCTTTGCGATGATCATCTTCTCTATGTTGCGTTGCATATTATTGACCTTATCCTTTATGAGATTAAGCTTCTTGCGGATGAAAAGGCTAGTATCTGGGTTAAGTGACTTAGTTGGCTCCGTGAACAGCTTGCCCATGGCATCGATTAGAGCTTTCTATGCTTTCTTGACTTTATCATCCATTTTGTCATTGATAAGCTTGCAGGTAGACTCCATCTTCTCTTCCAAAGCATCTAGGTAAAGTGAAGGTTTGTCAACCTTCTACCTATTCTCTTCAACCACCTTTAGCACACGATCCACTTTCTTATCGTAGTTTACCATTAGCTTTGGCATGCACTCCAACAGCTTTGCCATGTTGTAATTGATGTCTTTGGTGGTTTCTACTTCCTTTAGCACATTTTTTATCTTGTGGTCTGTGCTCTTCTTTATTTTAGCTTGTTCTGCATCGAACTTATGAAATTATATAGCTTGAGTTACCGTTGTGGGATTCAAGCTGCTCAGCAGCAGCATCAACACCCTTTATCTTTCTTGCTATCGTGTTAGCTAGAGCAGTAGACATGGGGATAAAAGTGATAGCTGAGCTGAGTTGAGCTGCAGAATCAAACAGCCCAGTTAGGATCAAAGCCACCTTGTCCACTATGCTTTTGGAGCTCTCCTTCACCAAATGGTTGCCAATCACAAACAAGCTTCCTTGAATCATTTCAAACTTTTCAAAATAGATAGATTTAGAAGGAATGCTTGAGTGCTCCTCGAATATTGGAATTTTTGCCTTAGCTTTTGCGGAAAAGTTCATTAATTCTTGAGTCAATAGTACACGGCTTACTACTCCATCCAACTCGGCATCAGTGAGAGTAGGAAATTGCTTCCTCACTAGCTCTCTAATCTGAGCTAAGATGGCTAAATCAGCCAAGTCCTCTTGGACTGGCTTGCTAGTGGAGGGAGAAGCTTCATTGGCTTTAAAATTTACCTTAGCCTCTTCCTCACTTGCTTTTCCGTACTGAGCTGAGTTCTCAGCTTCTAAAACTTCTCTATTTTGAGGGATCAAAGGGGTTGAGGATGGTTGTGAAGAAAGGTTTGGTTCAAAGGTTTCTACATTTAAAGAAGTGGGAGTTAATTTAGGTTTCACTAGAGAAGGGATTATTGCGGTTTCAGTGTTATGAGGTGAAGAAAGAGGAGGAGAGAAAGAATCTACAGGTTTAATAAGAGAGGAAGGAGTATAGTTAGCAGAATTTAAAGTTTCTTGAGGTTGAGGAGGAGAAATAATAGGAGTTGGAATTGTAGGATTTACAGGAGAAGAAGGGTAGGATTTACAAAAGAATAGGGGAAGGTTTTAGAGGTACCTAGGGGTTGGTTGTTTGACCCAAGGATGGGTTAGCCTCATGTAACTCAGTCTAAGTTGGAAGAGACTCAAGCTGAGTGGGAATTTGGTTGGGAATGTTGGCCTCATGAAGAGTATATTCTTCCTGGTCTATAATCTCCACATCATTACCAACATCCTCCCATCACTGCTCACCACTTGAACATTGTGCTTTACAAGGCGGGTGGTGGTAGAGCGCTTACACTGAGTACCTTGAGCTTTGGTAAGTACTTCCTCCACACTAGTTATGGCTATTGAATTAATTATTTCAGGGTCCTTTTTGCTTTTCTTTGAGGTCCTTGTTCCATAGCTTCTTCAGTCGCCTCAAGCTTGCGGCGCTTTCTTAGAAGCAAGGTTTCTTCATTATCCTTTGCATCCTCTTCTTCCTCAGCCCACTCCTTCACCTCAGCTTCCCTTTGAGCACGAGTTTTTAATTTTAAGGGCCTTCTTTGCCTCGCTTGTGGCACGGCAGACATATTTCCTGCCCTTTCTTTTGTTGGGCTGGCTCTAACTCTCTAAGAACCAGTTTCTGCTTTAGGAGATGAAAATGTGGCAATGGTTGTTGGGAGCTACTCCAAATGAGTAGATTAAGGCACTTCCTCATTGGTCTCTTTGCTAGACCCTTCCAATTCCACAACAAACGTATTTTCATCTTCCTTTAGCATAGCTTTGGGGAACAACGTTGGTTCCACTCTAACCTTCTTCAGTTTGAAATCCTGAGCCTTAGTATAGCGAGTGTGAGCCTGCTTATTCTTTAGCTTGCTAAAGTGGACCATATCTAGCACCTTCATCACTAGAATGACTATTTCTTTAGGTTTATCAAAAAATAGAGCAATATCCATCTGCATTACTTTCATCAAAGTTGTAATGAGGTAATTGTAATGGTAGACGGTAGTAACTTTGGTTAAGTGATGCATAGCAACACTGGCTAGTTGAGTTGCTCACCTTCTACCATATGGTAGAACACACACCTCTCAAATTAGGTGCAGCTACTTAGCAACCCAATCTTGGGTGAAAGTATATTCACGAGAAACTCATGACAAGCCCTCACCTCCTAGCTCATCCCCGATGTAGCAATTTCCCCAAACCAATAATCTGTAGGAAGTTCCCAATCTACTAGGACAGCCACTTTCTCCACATCTTTTATTCTCCTCATCTTGGTGCCTTTCAAAGGCATGTTCAACAGACTAGATAATAGCTCCACATAAATTAGATAGGAGACATTGTTGAATTCCACCATGAGAACATCCTCGTACCCTTGGATGTTGTAGAATCTTGAGTAAAAGCCCCTAATCAAGCTCTTGATAGTAAGACCTTCAAGCAATAGGAAATAACTAAGATTCTACTACTTAATCACTTTATGCATGAACTTATTCAGAAGAAGGCTTGCATAGTTAACTTCAAATACTAGACCGAAATCCAAATCCTCATCCCATTCCACCTCGGCAAAAATTATTCCAGAGGGGGAATTGATCCTTTGTAGCATTCCATTAATGTGAACATACATTTTTACTTTGATTCTCTTTAAAGCTTAAGAGTCCTCTTGGTATGAGCTATTGCAGTTGAGAAAAGCTTAAGATAGTATAAAGAGAATTAGGGTTCTTTTGCGATTGAAACGATTTGAATTTAGAAAGCAAGTAACCTCTCTCCTCATCTTATCATAGCTTATATAGGTAATTCTCAACTTGTAGAGATACACAGCACTCTTAGAATCTACGATCTAAATCAAGGCTGAGATTAAGACTTAATTAACTGACATAGTAAAACAATGAGTTTTGCAATTAGACCGTTCTAATTCAAAAATGCCTTTTTGAAAAGATGACTTTTTTATTTTTAACTGCGAAACTAAATCTCATTGCGTTACTTTAAAATGTAGATGATGTTAAGTATCTGTTATCTTATTTGGCTAAGTTAAGACTTGATCTTCAATACTTAACCAAATTTCTTGATATTTCTTCATATGGGGTTCACCATTCCAATAAGCTTCCTTAGAACATTGAACTACTCCTTGACCAATGGTTTGGTGAATATGTCAGCTCTCTATTCCTCAGAAGGAACATACTCCAGTTTGACATCTCCCCTTAGCACATGATCCCTTATGAAGTGATGTCTAATATTGACATACTTCATCCTCCCATGTTGAACTGGATTCTTAGATAGGTCAACTGCACTTTTGTTATCACACATAACTTCAAGGAAATTTGACTTTATACCATAATCCTCCAGTTGCTACTTAATCCATAGTAGTTGTGCTACACAACTTCCTGCCTCCATGTACTCAGCCTCAGTTATACTCAGTGCAACAAAAGTTTGCTTCTCGCTATATATGGAGATAAGGCATTCTCCAAGGAAATGGCATCCTCCTATAGTGCTTTTCCTATCAAGCTTGTCCCTGCTATAGTCAGCATCTGTATATCTTTTAGGAGTAAAATAAGACCTGTTGGGATACCACAGACCTGCATCAAGTGAACCTTGCAAGTATCAGAGAATTCTTTTAACAGTTGCTAAGTGAGATTCTTTGGGGTCAACTTGATAACGTGCGCAATAACACATAGCATATTGAATGTCTAGCCTACTAGCTATTAAATAAAGAAGAGAATCGATAATTCCTTTAGAGAACTTGCTTTTTACTAGTTTACCAGCTTTATCCTTACTTAAGATAGTATCGGTGGCCATGGGAGTGGACATTAGCTTTGAATGCTCCTTATCTACTTATTCAAAACTTCTTTGGCATATTTAGATTGACTAACGAAATTTCCATCTTCACTCTACTTGATTTGAAGTCCAAGAAAAAAGTTGAGCTCTCCCATCATAGACATTTCAAACTCGCTCTTCATCTATTTGCTGAACTCCTTACATAGCTTCTCATCAGTTGCTCCAAAAATGGTGTCATCAACATGAATTTGGATTAGAAACATATCTCCTTTTCTTCGCCTAATAAATAGAGTTAAATCTACTTTCCTTCTTAGATTGCCTTTGCTGATAAGTAAATTGGTCAGCCTCCCATACCAAGCTCTTGGAGCTTGCTTCAATCCATAGAGAGCTTTCTTCAATTTAAAGACATGCTCAGGATTCTTCCGATCTTCAAAGCTTGAAGGTTGGCAAACATAACCTTCCTCTTGAATGAGTCTATTCAAGAATGTGCTTTTGACATCCATTTGAAATAATTTAAGGTTCATATGGGATACAAAAACATGTAGGATTCAAATATCTTAAAAACGAGATATAGGAGCATATGTCTCATCATAATCGATGCTTTCTTGCTGATTGTAGCCTTGAGCAACAAATCTAGCCTTATTCTTGATAAAACGTCATTTTCATCAAGCTTGTTCTTAAAAACCCATTTGGTGTTGATGATTGATTTACTTTGGGCTTTGGAACTAAATCCTAAACATCATTGTGCTTGAACTGATCCAGCTCCTCTTGCATCGTGATCATCCAATAATCATCTCCTTCAGCATCTTCAAACTTCTTGAGATTAATCAATGAGATGAAAGCTAGATGGCTCATCATTTTGCCGAGCTGACCTTGCTTCATCGCTGGATTATGAACATCATCAACAATGCTTTCAAGAGGGTGATTGTGATGTAATCTAATCTCCCTTGGTAAACTTGGATCTATAATTGGAGGTTCTACGACTAGTTGTTGAGGCTGAGATTGGTCTACTTCTTCATTGAAGTTGATAGACAGATCTTCGTCATCTTTGACTTGCTCAACATCAGATTCTTATGTTGGGTTGGGTAGCACGGAGAGTGGCATGCTAAGTGGATTTTGTTGCTAGGTTACTCCTTCATCTTCATCGAATGGACATCTATTTACATTGTTAGTTTCATCAAAATCTACATGCATAGACTCCTCTTATAGGCCTGTTTACTTGATATATATTCTATATGCCTTGTTGTTAGTTGAGTATCCTAGAAAGATACCTTCATCAGCCTTTGGATCAAACTTACCTAGCTGCTCCTTGGTGTTAAGAATAAAGCACCTATAGCCAAATGATCTGAGATGGAAAATCTTAGGCTTGCCTCGCCAAAGCTCATAGGGTGTCTTCTCAAGAATTGAGCGAATTAAACTCAATTTAACAACTACTCCCCAAAAGTACTTTGGTAGATTATTATCATTCAACATGGATCGAGTCATCTCAACTATAGTTTTATTCTTCCTTTCTACAACCCCATTTTGTTGAGGAGTATAAGGAGCAAAAAAATTATGGTCAATACCATGCGTTAAACAGAATTCTTCAAAATGGAAATTCTCGAATACATGTCCATGATCATTTCAGATTAGGGGAGAGCAAAATATTTCAAAACTGAACCAAACCGAGAAACCGAACCGAATTCATTCGGTTCGGTTTTCGGTTCATGCATTTTTCAAATTTTCGGTTCGATTCGGTTTTCGATTTTTGGGTAAAAAAACCGAAAATCCATAGAACCGAACCGATTTTGTCACAGGGTATAAATACAAACCTAAAACCCTAATTTCTATTCTTATGTATTCTCTGCTGCTGTCTTCTTCTTTCTCTGAAAAAACCTAGCCACAACTCATCTTGTTCTCCCTAAGCCACAACTCATCTTGTCCCTCTTTTCATATTCCGGAGAAATCGACGTTCGAAGGTAATTTTTCATTTTCTAAATTAAGTTTTTGATTTGATTTATTTCTTTGTCTGTGATTTTTGGCATTTCATTTTTTATTCATCGATTTTGTCCATTGTTCTATGCATTTTCGGTTTAATGCATAGTGTAGGGGTTTTTTTGAGATTTATGGGTTGTTAGATTTTGACTTTTTTTATATGTTTTCTCATCAGAAACGGGCCAACCATTCATAGTCGCTGCTTATGCTATGTACTCCGTCGCTTTTTGGCCAAAAAACATCGTTTAGACCTTCAATTTTGCGATTTTCCGATTTTAGGGACCTAATTGCAATTTTCTAAAAGTTTCTGTGCTTGCCTTTTAGTTTCGGGCTTTTAACAGGAGCTTTCCTAGCTTATTTATAAGAGAAAAACAATGTGAATTTTAATTTTTGTTGTCAATTAAATTTTCAATTTGATTTCAACAATGGCATCACTATTTTTTATTAGTTTTAACAATGGCAACCCCTATCTGTTTAGTTTTAACATCTAAATTGATTTTATTTTAATTTATTTTATCCTACCGTAGATGGCAGAAGGATCCAAGAAAAGATTTGGAATGTTTATTGAGGATGTAGACACTATGAGTGAGGAGGAGCATGTAGAAATGACTGAAAATGAAGTTACCGAACAGCCCAAGAAAACTAAAGATGAAGTGAGCTCTAAGAAAGCCAAAAAGGATCCTCCAAGAGTAGCATGTTGGAAGCACTTTAAGAAGTTCACTGATCCAAACACTGGAAGAGAGAAAGGCAACTGCAATTACTGTGGTAAAAGTTATTTTTGCAATGGTATTGTTAATGGAACTTCTAATTTGAATAAACACTACAAAAAATGTGCTAAAAATCCTGACAATGTTGCTGCAAAGGATTCAAAACAGACTCAAGGTGAACTTAATTTTCAACCTTCTATGGAGGGTGAAAATAATGAGACTGTAGACATGATATGGAAGTTTGATCAACAAACTTGTAGAGATGTTATTGCTAAGTGGATTATTAGTGAAGAACTGCCCTTTAGGATTGTGGAATCAAAGGCTTTTAAAAAGGTGATGAGAACTCTATGTCCTAGATTTAAGGTGCCATCTAGGTGGACTATTAGTAGAGATTGTGGGAAAATCTTTGAGGATGAGAAATTGAAGTTGAAAACTTACTTTAAAACTCATACTCAGTCAATTACAACTGATACATGGACATCAATACAACGAATTAATTACATGTGTGCCATGGCTCATTTTATTGATGATTGTTGGCGATTGCAGAAAAAAGTGATTTCTTTTTGTGAAATAGATTCCCACAAGGGTAATGATATTGGAATGATGATTGAAAAATGTTTGTTGGATTGGAATGTGAAGAAATTGTTTACGATCATTGTTGATAATGCTTCTCCTAACAATGTTGCTGTTGAATATGTTAAAGAGCAAGTGAGGAATTAGGGTTGTGCTGTAAATTCTTGTGAATTCCTACATATGAGATGCATGGCTCACATTATTAATCTGATTGTGCAAGATGGATTAAAAGAAGTAGATAAGTCTGTTAAACGAGTTAGGGCTGCAGTTAGATATGTTAGATTTTCACCTAGTAAAATTAAGACATTTTATGTGTGTGTTGAAAAAGCAAACATACAGTGCAAGAACATGTTAACCTATGATTATCCTACTAGATGGAATTCCACATATCTAATGTTGTCAACTGCTGAAAAATTTGAGAAAGCTTTTGAGAGGTTAAAACTTGAGGATAGAACCTACAAATTAGACTTGAATGGTGAGGATGGAAATGGGGTTGGTGTGCCTACATTTGAGGATTGGGAAAATGTGAGGAAAGTTTTTGTAATGTTGAGAATGTTTTACAATTTGACTTTGAGGATTTCAGGGACCAAGTATGTAACTAGCAATACGCTTTGGACTGAAGTTAGTGGTGTGTTAGGGGCATTGCTCTTTTGGATTAATGGTAATGATGCACAGTTGAAGTACATGGCTACTAATATGAAGATAAAATTTGATAAGTATTGGGGGGATCCATATAACATGAACAAACTGATTTGGTATGCTGCTATCTTTGATCATCGTGAAAAATTTGATGTCATCCAGATTTCGTTTAATGAGATATATGGTGCTGAAGAAGGTAAAAGGATATTTAATGATTTGAAAGATTCTTTTAGATTGTTATTTCAAGAGTATTAGAAAATGCATGAAGATGAGAAAGCTGCAAATGGCAGCTTAAATGATATGGAGGTAGAAGTTGAGGATTTGACAGAGGTGGAGAACATGGCTGCTAGATCTTACCCATACGAGACTCCAACACTTTACTTTCATGAAATTCTGAAGAAACAAAGAGGAGATACGGGAAGGGCTAAGAGATCCGAGTTGGATTTGTACTTGGATGAGGCATTACTGGATCGGGGTAAGGGATTTGACATTTTGAGTTGGTGGAAATTGAACTCAGTTAGATTTCCTATTCTTAGTGTTATGGCTCGAGATATATTGGCTGTGCCTGTGTCTACAGTTGCTTCAGAATCAACCTTTAGTACCGGTGGATGTGTGCTTGATCCTTATAGGAGTTCACTATCTCCTAAAGTAGTGGAAAGTTTGATTTGTGCTCAAGATTGGATTCGCGAAGGAGATCTTCCCCTGTATGAAGAAGAAAATAATGAA
>CATIWQ010009244.1:0-38010 GCA_949673415.1 Euphorbia schlechtendalii
TTTTAGGATAAACTTGAAAAAAGTAAAACTATAATGCCTTAACCGTAATAATTAGGCTTAATCTTTTACAATAATTATCTAAACTTGTCCAAAAAAATTATTATTCTCCTGAAAATTCAAAATAACTACGTAGCTTCTCAACTTTTAAAATGTGCATCATTTTACTCCCTTAAACATCAATTGCTAGTTTTTAGTTGATTTGATTTTTTAAATATATCATATTTTTTTTATTTTTTTTCTTCAATTAAAAGATAACATGTGACGTCATATAGAAAAGGAATATATTTTTTAAAAATTAAAAAATTTAAAGAAACATTTAATTTTTTAGAATAAATTCAAATAGCTTTCGATAGACAGACCTAGTAATTATATATTGGATCATAAAATATGGTGAGTTGACCACCAATTTAACAATTGTATTCAGCCACGTTTGTGGATCTCAATAACACTTTAGCCGCCGCCATGTATGAGTTTGATTTGGCTGATTAACTTCACATTTTTGTCTGGCTGAAATCGAACCACTGTAGATGCAACATACATGAGCTGTATTTGTACGATTATTTTCTCTATTTTCCATTCCCCAAATTCCATTTTGCAGGATTTACAGTGTTTTTATTCCAACAATCTTCTTCATTTTCAATTCCCCATTTCAGATTCCAATAAAGTAATAATATTTTATTATTATTATTATATTAATTTATTTACATAAAAATCTATTCCCAATAATAAAAAAAAATATTAAACACATTAAATTAAATCAAAACTAAAAAAAATATTAATATAATAACCATTCCTCAAAATGGGGTTCCCATATATAAAGAACTCCATTTTGGGGATGTACTATATGGAGAATGGTTAAAATTAACCATACTTCATATTCATTCCCCATTTTAAGGATTTCCCCGGAAACATTGGAACTGACGTTAGGCTTAGCTAAAAATCTCAATGGACTGACCATCTGGCATTTTTTAATATAAAATATAATTTAACACTCGAGATTCTTTTATTTTTCACTGCAGTCTTTTCATTTTGTTTCTTATTTAAATGTGATTTTTAAATTTTCAATGCAATTTTTACAATTTTTTTTTATTTACACTTGTATTGATTATGGGAGAGTTAGGCAAAGATTTTAATCTAGTAATTAAATTAAAGTTGTGTTCTTAGAAGTTACATGTTAATGATTTTTCTTTGTTATTATTGCAAGTTCAATGAGACAATTTAAAAAAAAATATGAGAGAGATTATAAATTGATAAAAATATAAGTGATTATTAAAAGAAAGAGAAATTTAGCATCAAATTGTAACAGATAAATTAGTTATTTCAATATGTATCACAAAATTTTTATAAGTTTTGATAAAAACTAAAGTGAAATAAAAGAAATCGGAGAGAGTAGTTTTGGAAGTTGAAAATGCAAATGTTACTTGTTATAACAATTCCATTTGCAAAATTTTGATGCGATATTGTTATGGTATATATAAGTTTAAAAATATGAAATATGAACTCAAATTTGGTCTCATTGAACTAATTAAATCAAACAAATCAGCCTCATTATACAGGCTTAATAAATAACAAAATACCAAAAATTATTAGCATATCATATACTCTATTATCTAATTCAAAATTCCTAATTATTTGCTAACAATGATAATCAATTTTGAATCATTCGTATAGCAGCATAGCTTTTATAATTTAATAAATTCCTATATACATTTGTTTCAATATTAATGCATATTTTATTAAGGAAACCTAAATTTGTACCATTCCCAACATATCTCAGTCAAAAGAATTGCAGCCGCTAGGGCTGGGATTGGAATGAGTATTTATGGTGAAAATCGGGAAAATTCGACTTGAACTCAACTCATAAATATATTTAGTGACGGTGATAAGGTTCCAAATCCGATAGGACACTTTCTTTTCTTCTTCTCTTCATTGACGAGTTAGAAAACAAGACAAAAAAAAGTGTGTAAAAAATTATAGAGGAACTATTCCAAACTATTCCATGTAGGAATGATGGCCCTCCATATATATTAAGACATGTGTATCCACATCCACATCAGCTTCTTTTTCCTTTGCTTCGGTCTTCCTTCAACCCCAATTATATGCACAACCAAGATTGCTGAGTTTGTAGGATTCTCAAGCAACACACTTATCACGCGTCCTACTCCGTTTTCCCTGTATTTCGCCATAGAATACACCCGGAATATTGCATCCGTGTAGCCACTAACGATATAACCTGAATGCTAATAAAGAATTGCAGAAATGAACAAAATGTTCCATAAGTTGGGCTGGATAATTTATAAGATGGAAGGCCCATTAGTGGGCCCAAGTAGACTAACAAGGTGCTACAAACTTTAAACCCAAAATGCGCAAAAGAATAGGTTTGGTTAGTCAACTGTATATCTAACGTTTACGAGTCGGTGAAATACTGAACTCTTAATTTCTCCCGCTAAAAAACGAGAGCGAAAATGAAAGAAAATCACATTCTTCAGAGGGACGATCTCGCCAGTCGCAGATTGAAGAAGAATCAAAAGGTTTGTCAACAAACCCTAGCATTTTCATCTCCGTTTTTTGGCGTTCCACCTTTACTCTTTCTTTCTCATTTCTTAGGTCGCCAAGAGAAGCTTAGCGTTTACCACCGGCACTGAAGAGTTTTTGCCTGAGACCGGCAAGGAATTCAGCGAAGTCTCTTCATCTGTGGAGACCTCAGTATATTTTCTCTGTTTGTTTTATACATTATTTGATTGACTTTTTTCGTTTGATTCCGGTGGTGATAGAGTGATTTTCGTCTTTCTACCTTCACTCTCCCTTTCTCGTTTCTTAGGTCGGCAAGAGAAACATAACGTTTACTACCTTTACTACCGGCACTGAAGAATTGTCATCTGATGCCGGCAAGGAATTGAGCGAAGTCTCTCCCTCTAAGGAGACCTCAGAGGCAGATGTATGATTTCTCTATAAGTTGGTTGTTTTATTGACTTTTCGTTTCATTCCGGTAGTGCTATTTTGATTTTCGTATGATATTTTTTTCTGGTGATGGTGAATTTACTGTGAATTACAAACTCATTATCGTAATTCAAGTTCAATTCAAATCTGCAAGCTAAATATCTGTTGGATTTTGCATCAACTGTTTGATGTCCTTTTTTTCAAATTGAACTTTCTGGCTTTGATTCTTATTGTATCTGAATCGTAATGATAATTCTAACTGGTTTCGTTTTTGGCATTTTAGAGCTCCATTACGAAATTTACTTCACCAGTTTCGTTGGAAGCATATTCTGATCTTAAGATATCCACAAACTCCGTTGATTTTTTTAATAAGCACTGCATATTCAACAAAACAGACGGTTCTGTGGAGGTAGATATTGCATCAAGTTTTCTAAAAAAAGTTAGAGATCAAGTGGTTAACTCAAGCAATGTGGATGAGCAGTCAAAGAAACTTGTTAGTGCACTCGTGACTATTTTGGACGAATGCTTTGCTCTGTCTGATGAGAAAGACTTCTTTACTGAAATTGTTTCAGCAAGAGGTCGCATCCTCTTTCTTTGTATCTTGCTTTGGATCTTTACGTTGTCAATGATATTCTTTTATTGTTCGGAGTCCAATCGCTCTCAGTATGGACCCTTACCTACTTGAAACAATACAAAGAAGGTATACATATATATCTTTTTTTTTAAAAGCTTTTGCAATTTTTTAGTGTTGTTCACCATATATTGTTGGATACATAATTCTACTCTTTTAGTTACACGTAAAATGTAATTGCTGAACATGATTTTGCTGTTGAGCTGGTCAACTCTTCTTTTGTTGGTTAATGCTCAAAATTTCTGACTATGTGATATTTTTGTAGTGCTGTGTTCTTGAGATACTTGTCCAATATTTCCTGTAGTGGAAGTAGGAGTTTCTAATCTAGAGAAATCTATTTTTCCAATATCTTATTTGACTTTCTTCTTGCTCTGCACGATTGTACCAATACTTGTGGATTGGTTTAGTAATATGAATTTGCTTAGTATTAAATTGTTGATTGATTTGCCAAATCCAATGAACTAGCATGCACTTCGTCGATATGCCACCAATGTCCAACCATGTGTTGATTTGCATCAATTTTGGGAGATAATCCAAAATAGTTCCATGCCATGGAATGTTTTTTCTGATTTTGGTGCTTATCAAGATGTAGTGAAAGATATACCTAGTTCACTGAATTAATATGAATTTATACCATGCTCAGTTTATGCTTTATACTCTTCACTTCTGGGTTTTTTCGTGAAGAGTAGTAAGAATTTTGAGGTTCAATCTTATTAATGCCAAATAAAATCCCTTAAGCCAGTGAATACTTTGTGAATACTTTTTCAAGGCCTGCTGAAAAAGCAATGTGCACCAACTATAAAATTAACTAACTAATATTGCTCTCAATTGTTGTCATTATTTGTATTTTTATCTTGCATGAACAATTTTGATTCCCCAGATACCAAATATAATCACACTTTTTTTGCTTATCCATTGAAAGAACAAAGTTGACCTAATCAAACTACTTAATTATATGATACGTTATGATACATTCATTTTAAGTGAATACAAATTTGTTACTCATCAGTCATTCTACATAAGAATCTTCTTTATCTTTTACATTATCTATCCGTTAGTTCATTGTGTTGTCCATTATTGAAATGATTGATTATTCTTTAAATAGTAAATATTTAAACATGATTGTTGGTAGGATAAATGCAATTTATTGTGTCAATGAGTTTGCGATTCTTTCAGTAAATTTTGTGGTACTAATTGATAGTTCTATCTGTGATTGGATTGTTTTCTCATTTGTATTGAGAAACCTCACGTATAACCGCAAATCCTTCGAGTTATACAAGAATTTTGGGTGGAGAGGTTTGAGAATAAAAATGCATTCATAATTGTTGTTATTGCATTCTTTGCAGTAAAATGAAAGGATAAGTATGATACTGTCACTTGCTATGTTATTCTTCTTGTTTCAGCCATGTTCCATTTTACCTAACAGGGTTATTGAATATTCTATTTTCCTTTTATTTGCTATTTGGACCAACTTGTTACTTTTTTCCCCTGTATCGTGCCTATAATGAGAAGATTTTTCCCAGGGTTATTATCTTACACAAGCAATCTAATTATAAGTTTTATTTATTTTGGAAGTGACCGTATTTTATCGCTATTAAGATTTTGGCAAATATATATTTGTGCAACTTATAATTTCTACGTAGCATATAGATTGAATGCCCAATTTTCTGGATTGCTTAAAGTGTTCTATTGGGAATGTTGGTTAGAAGCTACTGTTTTGAAATTTAATGAGGTATATGAAGATTGAAATGAAAACAGATCTTGATTGCTCATCAAGTTTTTCTCAGAAACTTTGTTGAGGAGCTACTGTTTTGAGCTTAAATGAGGTATAGAAAGCTTGCAACTTTAAACAAATTTTGATTGCTTAATAAGTTTTTATTTTCTCTGGGAACGTCGGTGAGGAGATATTATATTGAGCTAAAAGAAAGACTGTTTCAAACAATTTTGTCTCTGAAGGCCTCAAACAGCGAGTCAGTTACTATATGGTCAAAAGTTTTGGGGTGTACTTTATAAATTTATTATTACAAAAACCTTTTTGGTGGTTGCATTTCTGAGAATGAATAGGACAAAATACATGTGAACATGTCAAACTCTACATGTGTCGACTTACTGATGAAAATTCTGGGGTGGGCAGGCATACTATTAGATTAAGACAGCATTAAGCTGGTCTTTCTAGCAGAAAATGACATGCCTGGGAAAGTTTAATGGCTGCATTATCACCTGATGTTTCCTGTATCATAAGAGGACAGCCAACGAGGCCTGATAGGCTCATTTTGTGGTATACGTGTATGTAAGGATAGTGAGACCGAATCTGAAATATAGACACACTAAAGATAATTCTTAAGTCTCTGCCTCTAAGAGTATCTTAAAGAAGCGACAATGAAAATACCTAATTTAGGACTTATTAGATATCATGATAACAATGGTTCAATTAGAGAAATCAAATATCACTAGTTCATAATGGGTTTTGGGAAGCAACAATGCCTTCACAATGTATGGGTAAATTTTTTTCTTTCGGTTGAGTGCTAATATTATTCCAAGCATCTTATTATTCAGATAAGATGTGAGTGCTCCTCTTTTTGACAAGGTGAATTGGATAATGGTAATACATGAAAGGTTTTTTGGTTTATAAATGAGGCAATAAAGCTTTTTCTTAGCTGACTATGCTTAAAGCCAAAGATTTGGTGTAATCCACCAATAATTATTTTAAGCTTGATAAATAGGGAATAAATAATTTTTTTAGGAAAGTGAGGTGGGGAGCAAGTTGTACTTAAAAGCAATGGTTTATTATAACCATGATATTAGTTTAGGATATTAGTGAGGGATTATGATAATTATTTGATGCGTGCTTTACTTCAGTAGGCATCTTATACTGGTATCTAGTTGAATTATGAAGGTGGGACATCTAAGAGTGGTTGGGTTATGTTTGTACGACATTTGGAGGCTAACATTTTAATCCTGTAATATGACAATTGGATTGCGTATTATTAATTTTTGTACTATCTCAAACCCTTTTTGTTGGTCTGATTTGAACACATTTGTGTGGAAAAACAATTCATGCTTTGCCTATCCTCTTGGGATTGTTGTCATTTTTATATGTTTTCATCATTACTTCTCCTATTCCTGTGAAGTGTTGATAATGTTTGTGGAAATTTAGAATTTGAATTGTTGACAACATTTAGTATTATAAATTATATAAGTTTGTTTTTTCTTATTAATTAATTAGTCATAATTATAAGCATGAGGGTGTATTAATATAATATTTAGGCGCCCATTAGTGCTTGATGTTGTTTCAAGATGGCTCATAAAATAATGGTAATTTTTTTATAACAAATTTCAACATTATGGTGGTTTTTACTTGCTATGAAAAATGTACAAGGCTCATAACTGACCTATTGCCAGCAAAATGGTTACTGTCAACCATATTATGAACATTTTTGTTATCCCATTCCACACTTATAGGAAGGAAATCTTTGGTATATCTTATCATGTGACTACAGTTACTTGTACATGTTCTACATTTCAAATGTCTGACTTCTTGTGCTTGGTGCATGTTTTGCTCTTAATTAAGCCTTAATAATGTAAATCCAGCTCACAGGTCAATTATTTTTGGCAGATTTAGATAAGAGGTTAAGCCATGGAGAGCAAGGCCGGAAAATACCTCAATAATAAATGGAGCTGACGTGGAGTCGAACCGGCTGAAGTCATTCTTCTTCAAATTCAAGACTGTACGTGCATTAATACCTTTTAGTTTTATGCACTTGAACTTCAGATTTAATGCCTGAATTACTATTTACACAAGACTTTTACTGGATTAAAGTTACTAAATGGCACAAGATATCATAGGATCGTCACAAACTCAATGTCATAAATGATACTAGTAAACTAAGTAAAAACTTTGATAGAATACACTGCATTTGTTTGGTTGCTTCATGTTTGAATAAAAGGCCTTTCACCATCATTAACTGCTTGTATGTTGAAACTACTGAGCTACTACTATAGTACAATGAAATTAATGTCTTGAATCTCAAATTACTCATCATGATCCACTTGTAAAAATTCACTCAGTTTTTGCTCATGCCTGTTTATTGCACTTGGTCTATATAATGCTTTCTTCTGTTTTATATTGTCTTGCTCAAGGGAGGCAATCTCTCTGGCAAGCCATAATTCCAAGTAAAATCTTTAGGTTTTCAAAGACATACTTTTAAGGTTTCTTAATTCATTGTCTCTTTATAAAATTGATAGACACATGGGTACCATGATTTTGGTGAGAATGTGGATTAGGTTTATGATTACTATTAGCACCACTAAAACATTTTCATAATTACATTCTATTTTTTATCCTTAAAGTCAGTTAATTCATGTCATGACCTGTATAATTCTCATACCTACTGCTGGTAACTGAAGCTATATTTTGGCCGTTAGTAGTGAAATTATGAATATATCCACTAACTCAATATCTAATTACATTTAGTGATTAACTCTTTAATTATTACTTGGTCAAAGATTACCTTTGCTGGCTTCTGCTTCTGAATGATAACAGAAATTGGTCAGTGTTTTTCATTACTGGATATAAGTTAATTCTGCAGATAAAAATCTTAGCCGTTTCTTTGAGAAGTACATAAAATGTTTATAATTAGTGAGTTGAGGGTAAACTGTATTTAAGGACACAACGCTGGATATTTGGAACAAAACTGTCCACACATTACAAAAAAGCAAAACTCCAAAATTTGTTCCTAACAAAATGCAATAAACATAGACAAAAGACGAGAAAACGCCAGAAGAACAACCCACATTTCACATGCATTACCTTTTGTTTATCATTTCTTTTCTGGGTCATCACCACCATTAATCATTGCACGGAATGATAACAAAATATAATACTGGACCCATACCCTTTTGGTCAATTAGTGGAAGCCAACACCACTTATTCTCCCAATCACTTTCTGCCACCTCATCTACCACCTTAATTTTTATAATTCCGATTATTTTGTTATTGGTTTAGCAGCTAAGCTTCTAATGTTTGAGTTGAGAATTTGAGATTCATTGTTAAATAGTCAACTCCATCCGTTTAGGTTCATTTCATTTTGTTGTCTTCTTTTGAAAAATTTTAAGAGGAATATGCACGTTTGATTTCATTAATAGAGATAATCTTTGCTTTGTTTGGGTTGGTAAGTCCTAGATAAGTCTGATTCATTGCTATGAATATCTATAACCCAATTCCAAAATAGAGCAGTCCCCGGTACAGGAAATGTAGGTGTTTACTCATGAGAGTTGCCTTTAACGTTTGCTAATTTCTTATGTTTTTTATAAATATGTCAAATCTAAAACTTCCTCATTAGTTGGGCATTTTTGGAGATCAATTCGGTAAAGATTATGGATTAAATTCGATTATAAGTGTCAAAATATCATTACTTGTTTCATGGCATATGGTTTTTGTAAAGATGCAAGATAATGCAGAATTGGGAGCTCAAAAATTTCATCACCTTTTTAAATTCCTTTGATGGGTTGATTTTATTATTTTCTTAATTTTTTTAGCAAAACAATTAGTGAATAACTAAACGGCATTTGATCTTCGTATCACTTCCTAATTAAATTTTTTATGGTATCTCTTCAAAAAAATTTTTTATTTTTTTATGGTATAGTTTATAATGCTTTTTAGTAGGAAGATAATTATTTATTTGAATTTTACTTAAAAGCATCTTGTAGTCCAAAAAATTGCGTAAAGTATTATATGAAATTTACACCACAACCACCAAACAAAAACAAAAGAGGATAGGTGTTGCTTTTGCTTAATTTGCTTCTCTTAAATTTCCAGTTAAACCAGGAGACAACGAAACTTTAAATACTGTGGCAGGCACATGGGGTGGTACTAACATGGTCATTAAAAAAACAATTCTTTCTTTTTCTTTTTCCTTTTTTAAAGAAAAACTTTTTCTGTTAATAATCACTTAATGCTTAATACAACGGATAATTACAAGAAAAGGAACGATGTTAAGCAAAACCAAGTGCATTAAAGTTAAATTAGGCACATGGACTCTCTTTCTTTCTTTCTTTTTCTTTCAGCATAAAAATATATTACAAAAGGGACAGTTGTATTGTGAATTATCAATTCCTATGTGTTTTGTAGTTTTGTGGTAAAATTATAAATACAGTATAGGTTTTATAAGTAAGTTAATTTAATTATAGGAGTTGTGCGCAAAATTGCTAACACAATTTTTCTGTGAAACTTTTCAACTTATTTTTCAGTTCATCTACTGATACTTTCATATATATTATACAAAATCAAATCATGAACATAGAGCCTTGCTTTTTATTTATTTATTTATTTGACTAAAGACGGAGCAATACTTATTGGTCGCTTATATATTTTTATTTGAATTCAGTTAATACAATAACTTTTTTTATAATAATTCTGCATTTTGAATCTAAAAGTAAGGCAGTCAAAGACGGGTAACATAAAAGGTAGTTAATATTTGAGGTGACTAAGGATAAAGTTTTGATGGTTGAACCAATTATATGACATAAATATAAAGGAGATTGATTACTTGGGTACCCTACAGGGTGGGGGTACCTCAAGGTATATTTTGTAATTTTGTAGCTTATTATCATTAAAAATATAGGCGTTTTTCTGTTAAAATTTTGAAATCATATCCCATCACATGGTGAGAATAATTACTTGATTCAAAAATAAACTTAAAACTTAACATAAAATTACTTAACAATATTTAAGGTTTGAACGGCTAGGATCAAACTTTGGGAGCTAATCTAATTCATTTTTCATTTCTTACCTATTGAGCAAGATTTACCATATTTTTTCTTCCTTTATACTTCTCAATTTCAATTCTCCAAATAAAAATCCTTTAAAATAATAAAATATTATTATCATATAAATTTTTACACGTAAATATTGAAAAAACCTAATAAATAATACTCCATTCGTATAGATTTATATAACTTTTTGACAATTTCAGTATTTTGATGTATCGAGATATATGTGACTTTTCCAACTAAGATTTTTTATATATTCTTGTTTTACCTTTATTAATTTGTACAACTTTCAAGATAAATATACATTATCATATTAATTGCATGAATCGATCAGATGATAAATTTGTAAATTATGCATTCAATTTATAGTCTTATTTAAATCTGTGAATTGGTTGAAAAGTCATACATAGGGAGTGGAAATATAAAAAATAATATTATATTATAGAGCTATTCATGGGCCAAGGTACCCGCAAGGTCGGCCCGACCCCGCTTCTATAGACCTGTTCATTTTTTTCAAAAGCTCGACCTGAGTCCAAGCCTGCTAAAACCCGAAATCTTTTGAGCAAGTTTGTTTTTTATATAAATATCCAAGCCCGACCCGAGTCCGGCTCGATGAATATTTTATTATATAATACATATTTATATTTTTTATTTTTATATTTTAACCCCTTGTATTTTTTAAATTAAATTCAGTAATTCATAGTAAAACATTAAAAAATTCAATTAAGGAATTTAGTTATGTGTTATATTTATTCGCAGTGTATAAAAGTTTTCTTTTTATATATGGTCAATAAAAAATTAAAACAAAAATATCATGGATGGTGGATGAGACTTGAAAATGACCCCTTAAATCCAGCTCAAAACCATCCTAAGCCTGAATTTTAAAGTGTTGGTCAGGATGGGTTTGGATTGATGATTCTTATGAAAAGCTCGAGCAAGTCCGGCTCGAATCCACGTAAACCCATCCGACGAACAGGTCTATTATATTCGTTCAAAATGAGAATTCGAGAATCTCCATTTTGGAAGATATCATATGGAGAATGTTTAAGTTGTTATATTCTCATATCAATTTCTCATTTTATCCAATTTTCAGTAACGGCGAATGGTTGAATTTACTCAAAGAATGCACACGATAATCTTAGTTGGTCCGGTATGGTATCCCAAGGCCATAGTATAACCTGCACTACATGTCCAATTTTTTTTTCGTTCAACGCCATTTTTCTATTAAATTTATATTATATTTGGCTTAATTGACATTAAGGTCATGATGAATACATACCAAATTGAACAAATATAAATATTTACTAGTAAATACTATTAAACTTGATTCTTTTTTTTATTAAAAATGCTAGTATTATATAACCAGGCCACTGGTTTTCATTTTAGTTATCAACAACTGAACTAATACTGATTCCATTGAAGTCAAATAAATAAATTATGAATAAAAAACTCAATTTACCACGAATTTTACATGGCAGCCTATATACGCGATAGCTTTTACTTACTAGTATTTTTTTGGTTATGTATTATATTTATGTTTTTATTGAATTACATGGTATAGAGCCACTAATTATAATTCTAATGAACACTAAAAATCTTCGGTGCACAAAATTAATTTAAATAGAATTCAAATATACGCCGGTTTAAAAACTCAATTAATTAAAATATCATAAATTCTAAAAATTCAAAATTTATGATAACATTTTTTTATCTAAATTTCAAACAAAATTGTTTGATCTGCTAAATTCAAGTAAATTAGAATGAGGTTGTTTGGCATTATAAAGAAGTATGCTTTTGTTTAATAAATATTTTTGGTTGATTATTATAGCTAAGCATTTTAAACTGTAGTTTAAGAGTAGTTTGTTTATTTTATAAATTATCTTGACATATAGGATAGAATAGACAATTAATTGGAAAATGTATTTTTAGTAGTTTGTCTAGCCCATGTTACTTACATGATGTGGTACTTATGTGTCATCATTAATTATAAAGAATGTCTATTTGATTGTCTAGATGTAGTCAACCAAATAGACATTGTCTACGATAAATACATTTTAAAATGGAATACACAATCTACTATTCTTATCTTATGAATAGATTTGTATATTTTTAAGTCTATTGTCATGTCATCAAAATCAACTTCTATTCCACGTGACACATAGACATGGAATCCATAAACTACTAAAGATACTCTAATGTAAAAAATGTTACTACCTTTATTTTTTTAGCAATTCTCTTGCACGTTTCACAGTTTTTAATAAAAAAATTAATAAAGGTATGCAAAAACTAATCTACCTCTAATGGTTTATTTTTCAACCTAAACTATGCATCTATTACCACGGAATATCTAAGAAAGAAGGAAAAGAATCAAGAAATTTTGAATGAGATACTACTTTAAGTTTTTATACTTTGACTAAATGGCCTAAAAAACAGAGGGAGTAAGATTATTGTTATTTAACTATAAAACAAATGATAAACAAATGTTTTTACTAATTTGTATAAAAAAAAATTTATAATTATGATAGCCGTAAAAATAATTATAAACCTAATCTAATATCATTTCATTTTTAATATAAGAAATATAAAATTGGAAGGAAATTAAAATAAAACCCAATAATTGTGGTTTTTAGGGAATGAGGCGTGCTACCTTTTGATTCCTTTATAAGCTTCACACCGTTTCTTTGATTCCCCCTCTCTCCCTCAGGTCCATTGCCCATTGACACCTCACCAACTCCGTTCCGTTTCTTCCTCTCTCTTTCCCCCTTCCCTTTTCGAAAAATAAAATCAAAATCCAGTTCGAGCTTCAGATTCTCCCGTAACTACATAGCTCAATCGTAGTGGTTCATATGTAAACATTTTTGAAAGGTATTAATCTCATCTCCGCTCTCACTTATCTGCTTTGATTTCATTTTCTTTGTTATTTTCTTATTTCTGTTTATATACATCGTTAATCATTCGTATTTTGATTGTTTTTATCACTCTGGATCAAATTATCCTTGTTCTCGAATCTGTTTGGATGGATAATGGATTTGTTTGTTTTAACTCTGTGTTGAATCTGGCTTTTTCTGTGAATCTCTCTTGATTATCTCCTTCTATTTCAGGTATTCGTAGCAGAGAATTTATTGAACGCTTGGATTCTGAGGAATTTAATATCGTTCCTAAATCAAGTTTATTAATATTCGAATTCTAGCAGAATCTATCGATTGATCGGTTTGTCTATCAATCTATGGCGTCTACTCTGATCTCGAATCATCCCATAAATAACCCCAACTCTGATCGCTCGAGAAGGAAAAAGAAGAAGAAATCACAAAATCAATCTAAAGAGAATCAAAATCAAGGCCACGCTAAATGGAAAACGGAAGCTCAGGAACAAATATATTCTTCTAAACTTGTTCAGGCTTTGAGCCAAGTCCGCCTCTCCTCTCCTTCCCCTTCGGCGCCGCGCCAGGGTCGGGCCGTCAGAGAAGCCGCTGACAGAGCTTTGGCCGTCGCTGCGAAGGGGAGAACTAGATGGAGCCGAGCTATATTGACTAGCCGGATCAAACTCAAATTCAGGAAGCAGCACAAGAGACAGAGAGTGGCTGCAACTGCGGTGGCGGGAACCGGCAGTAGCCGGAATAAGAAGCCGAGAATCAGCGTTTATAGGCTGAAAGGGAAGAGTTTACCGGCTGTTCAAAGGAAAGTCCGTGTTCTAGGCCGGTTAGTTCCTGGTTGCCGGAAACAACCGTTGCCAGTCATTTTAGAAGAAGCAACTGATTACATAGCTGCTCTGGAGATGCAAGTACGAGCCATGAGCGCTCTCGCTGAACTGTTATCTGGTTCTAGCTCTGGTACTTCCGCCGCCGGCTCCGGCGCTGCGCCGATGAGCGAATCGTGATGGCACTATTAGCCAGTTATTATTATTTTTTTAATATATAAATTTTTATTATATATCATCCAATCTCCCACTTTCACTCAGTAATTTCTTGTTAAATACTCTTTTTTACTCCTTTTTCGCCGTAATTCTATCTCAAAATTACCTTTTCTTTTTTACCTTTAAATTCTTATGTTCTTTCTCTGTTGTCTTATTAGAAAGGAAATAATTGACCTGTGAAATCGATCGTGCATAAGCAAAGAACAGCTTTGTTTGAATTTCTTAGGCAAATTAGAATTGTTAATTGTTTGCTGTATATATGAACTGCTTTTTCTATATGTTGTTGGGTTCATAGGCTAATACATTTTTTGCATCAAGCTGGCTATCAAATAGTTATTCTAGTTCTTTCTGAAACAATACATCAGTAATATGAGAAACGGCTAAACTAAACAGATTATTGAATTCGAAATGATGGTAATTATGTTAGGCAAAACTTAGATGCATAGAAAGTATAAATACTGTTGGGATTGTTATTTGTGCAAATTGTCATTTAAGTGGTAAAGTTTTATCCTTTTGAATACAGAGAGACCCATAAAAGGACCCTTTTCTCAATGCCTATAATTGGTTGGGCGGTGTCTGAGGTAAAACATGGACATTCTATTCCTAAACCAAAAAATAACAGAAATTTATACATTATATTTTGTGCCATATATCTTGTATAAATTCCTTACATTTCAACTTCAACTTGCCTATCCAACCTATTAAATTATACTCGTCCTTATTTTTACTAATCCTCTTACACATTTCATGTTTTTTTATGATACAAATAATAAAGGTATAAAAATATTATTCTACTCTTAAATTTAATTCAAGTTATTGTCTCGTTTATTTATCTCTTGAATATAACATAAAAGTAAACAATGATATATTTTGAAGAAGGAAGGAAAAGACACATGAAATTTTGAAAAATAGGAGGGGAATTACTATATACTTTTAATTTCTATTCCATGCTACTTATACACTAACAAGTTGTTGATCAGAGTAATCGAGTTTCTTGAGTTTGGTTGAACTTAGATAAAATTTCATCTTCGTGACTGCTGACAGTAAAAAAAGAAAATGACCAATCGAATGACTAACAAGTATTATAATTGGGTTAGGTTTTTGAATTGCTAGTGACAAAAAAAAAAAAAAAGAACACAAGTAGTGGGGGGTAGCGCTGTTGAATACCCAACTCCACTACCCCCATAAAGTCCTCAAAAGCATGAAATTATATTAATGTGAAAACTGCCACATCCCATGTGGAGAATTGTCCCCACAATAATGGCTTAACCTATTCATCAAAAAAAAACCTAAGCATTTTGCACTTACTCACATTCCTTAACAAGTCTGTATCTCGAGGGATGAAATTATAGCCAGCCTATCCCAATGCATGTGCTACATGATTCCATAGCTTGTACTATTATATATACTACTTAGGAAACAATTCTATCATTTCCTTAATGAGTGCTTGTTTGGATAATTTTATTAATCAACCTCTTGATTACTTGCCCACTGTAAATACGAAAAACAAAATAAAAAAAATTACATTCTAGACAAATAGTAAAATCATTTTTTTAAAATATTTACCCACTGTAAAAATGAAAAATAAAATAAAAAAATAACATTATAGACAAAAGAAAAGAAAGGGTCTGCGCTGAGTTGAGTTGAGTTGAGAAGAAGAAGAAGAGAGAAGGAAATGAGGTATCACTATTAATGGCAGACGTGATTGAGTCACACGAGTGCCTTTGTTTCATCACTTTCACTTTTGGTTGTATTTTGGAGTGATTCATTTCATTTTGGACCACTTCATTTCATTTTCTATATTTCCACTAAATTTATTTTTGTTTTCCTTTTATTTATTTTCATTATATCAAATTATATGCTTATCTCTATGATTCTGAGTCATTCTCCTGCAACTTATCACCCATATTATTACTATAAATTGTGTTATATAAAATAATGTGTCAGCGTGAGAAAGTGAGACTTGTAATAAAATCATTTATCATATGAGCTAACTTGATTGAGATATCAAGTTCAAAATGTTAGATTAATTTGATTTTAATTCAAATAAGGTTCTTACATTTAGTAGCAGTTTGGTAAATTGTTAAAAATGTTTTTTTTCTTTTACTTTTTAGTATCAAGCATGAATTCTAAGTGTTGCTTAAAATAACTTTTACCTATTTTAGTATGATTTTATCAGCAAAAAAGTAATAATTTGAAAATTATTAAGTTTTCAATGGTTGAAAATAGGGTATTATATTACAGCTCAGTTTTAGGTTAAAATCAATGATGTAATTGAGATACACATGGATGAATGAAAAGGGTTTGTTCTGAATGTGAATGATAAATTAAAGGAGTAAAATGAAAATATGATTATTTGAAGGTTGAAAAAGTGAAGAGATGAAGCACATGGTTTGCATTGAATTTGTTCAGGCATAACAACAAATAACACTACACATGCACTCCATGTGCCTTTCTTATTTCTCTCTCATTTCTTTTTTTATAAATTTCTTTTACTTTTTCTTATCGAAATAGTAATATTGAACTTTTATTAAACATATATTTTTAGTTATTTCATAAAAAAAAATACTGCGATATTTCATCATAGTAGCAACTAAATATAACGTCTTTTGTATAGTTTTATAAACTTAAAATTTAAACCTAAGTGATTATCATACTACTAGTTATTTTCCGCTGAACTTTTTTATATAAAATTGATTCAGTTTGTTAATTAATAAATAATTATAAATTGAAATTGTCAAGTAAAATTACTTCATGAAAATATATTATTTTTAATGTCTAACCATTAATAGGAAAAATAAAAACTGACAGTTGAGGTTGTATGGGTATTCGGCGATATGAAGCCAAAAAAAGGATGGGGAATTTACAAGGATAAATAAAAACAAAGAGGCACTACTACTTTAATTTATTTATTTTTTAATTCCTTACTATTTTATTTTAATTTTGGGGATCGACGTCCTCGACATAAAGGATAAAACAAAGAGCACTACCACTTCGCTATTTTTTTATTTCATACAACGTTATTTATTTTTATTTACTTTTTATTGCAATCCCGGAAACAATAGCATAGGTAATGTGTTTTTGAATTTGTTTTTTATTCGATTCAGTTCAGTATGCCTTTTTATATATTAAAAAAATGATAGGTATGAGTGATGTTGATTTTTTTTACTTGTTATTTCTTTTTACTATTCTAGGCTCAATAAATGGATTTTAAATTCACTATTTTTGTCACTGAAAAAAAGGGTCTAATATATTTTCTATTTTAAAAGGTTATCAAGGCGGCCGTCTAGGCGGGTTTTATAGACATCGTCACGATTTTATAAAATGGCCTGTCAAGATCTAAAAAAAATGTTGACAAAGATCAGAAAATTGTCGCAAAAGCTTAGAAACATGTCGTCAAAGCCTAGAAAAAAGTTGCTACTTGAATTTTTAATTTTATTATTTGAAAACTTATGTGTTACTTAAATGTATTATTCTAATACGTTAATAAATATTAAAATTTAAAAATACTAATTTGCTTAACCCTCGGAGACTCTTACCACCCGATTAGCGTCTAACTCCTCAAATGCATTAATCATTTTATTCAAAGGTGGACATCCATAAGACAATGTTTTTCAAATAATAAATTGTCCTAGCTAATGAATGACAACTTGTTTCGCGATCCTACACCAGATATAATTCGCAAATTGATAAAAAAAAGACATAGGTATTGTTTTGTTGGCGGAATAGAATAGAATGAAATAGAATAGAAAATGTATGCAAAAACAACAATTATGATGCATGATTCCGACGACGGAGGGAATAGCTCATCCTAATTTCCATGGAAATCACGGAATAGCTATTCCTCTTTTAAATGAAGGAATAGCTATTCCGTGATTCCCATGGAAACTGGGAAGAGCTATTCTTTCCAACGTCGGACTCATGTATCATATTTGAAGCTTTTGCATTCAAATCCTATTCTATTCTATTCTTTTCCATTCCGCTAACCAAACGAGACCTTAGAGATTTGGAGCTAGGAAAAAGGGTCATCATTTAGTATGTTCACGAGAGCATCCGAATAACATTGTTCATCTGTTTTTACTTAGCCAACTTAAAGCCTCTCTATATAGGACTAGAGTTGTAAACGAGTCAAGCTCTAACATGGCTGTTGAAGTTCTGCATGTTTAAATTTTTAATGAACTCGAGCCGAGTCGAACTTGGTCAAACCAAGTAGAGTCGGTCGAGTTTGATCATACCGAGCTTGAACAGAGCTCGAGCTTAAGTCGAACTTTGTTTAAATTGAGCTTAGCCAAGCTTTGTTCAATCGAACATATTATATAAATCTTTGACAAGTTTAAGCCGAGTTTTAAGCTTAAAATTAATCACAGGCTATGTATTTTAAATTTATTTTTTTCTTTTAAAAATACTTAAATTTTAATCAAAATATATATTCATGTATATTTATTTATCATAATATATTCAAATTTTATATGATATATAGAATATTCTTATTTTGGACATGTTCACGAGCTTTATTCGTGAATATGTTGATGAGCCACTTATTGAGAATGTTCGCAAGCTTTCGGTCAAGTACCTCATTGTTCAAGCTCGGTTCACTTATTAAAACGAATCAAGTTTTTGTTCACAATCAAGCTCATCGAGTCGAGCTTTGACCTAGAAGACCATCGAGCTATTCACGAGTAGTTTTGTTTATTCACAGCCTTGTGACTGCAGTTAATGGTCTTGACTCGGAAAAAGCATATCATATTCTCGAAAGAATCAAATTAGAGTGGGATGTCAAACTCAAACTTGAGTGATGTAGAGAATTTGTGGGCCTAGTTTATATGAGCATACAAGTATAGTTGAGTCCATCTAATACTAAACCAATTAACTGACTTGTGTTAAAGCCTATTCTACTTCGCTTATATATTCACTCATAATTCTTGGTTGCTTTTCATATGGGTTAATCAAAATCTCCAACACTTCCCTTCAAATGCAATCAGACATAGACCAGTTGCCACTTGTCGAATATACATTGACATATCTCTTCTTCATGCCCAATGCTATCAACAAATGTTAGCACAAGCTCCATCAAGACTTTATGAAAGTCGAAATCAAGTTTTTCGTACTCTGATACCACGTAAGAATTTTTAGCCTAAAAAGTTTTGAACTTGATAGCTTCAATAAGCATATAAGTGAGATTGAGCTTACTATCTAACACAAAATCAATTGATTTGTGTTATGACTTAATATGCTTCACTTATATATCACTCTTATTTTTTGGTTATTTTCGAAGTGGGGTAACCTAACATCTCTAACGATCTCTTATTAAACACGCGTGCCATGACCTTTATCTCGAATAAAAAAGCATCAACATTGCATTTGATCCAAATTTACGGTGGGTTTCTCCACTAAACTATCAAGATAACTGCAAATTTGATTTTTAAGTTCGTTGCCTATTCATGAAGAAACTCCATCCAAATGGCAGATCGCATGGAAGTTGATAGGGCAAAACCGCATACCACACGTAATATTAGGTTGTTAAATTTTATTGGTTGTATCTGATAGAATTTTATGTGGACTGACGGTAAATTAAGATGTTATTTATATATATTTTTTTGTTAAGCATATGAATTTTTGAAGATGTTAGATGTCTAACCCAAAACCTCTCATCTTCACTTTAATAGGTATATCAATTGAGGTAGACCCATTGCAGAGGCGAATACACATATTGAAAATTGAGGTCCATAGACCCCACTTTTTTTCAAAAAAATTACTTAAATTATATATAAGTTAGAATTTGAACCCCATAAAAATAAGTATTTGGACCCCATATTTATAAATTGGTTAATGAATAGGCTAGAATTTGAACCCTATAAAAATAAGTATTTGAACCCCATATTTATAAATTGGTTAAATGAATAGGCTTTTATTCAAATAAAATAGTCCAATAATAGAAAGATTTTTTACATTTATTTTCTTGTTTCTTTACTTTTAGGATAAATCAATTACGAATTTTTATATAAAAACTTCTTTACATATGTTTAAAATTTAAAAATTTTTCTAAATAAGCTTTTGGACTCCACGAAAAACATAATCCTGGATTCGACACTACCCAATTGTTGGAGATTACAAATATTAACATTGTACTCGAGTTATGTATCGTTTCACGATGAGGACAAAATATGACTTCTATTTTAATACATAATAAAAATATCATTCATTTATTCACTTTACTGTTAATATGAATAAGGTTAAAGTAAAAGTTTTTTATCAACATTTCTAATGACGAAGAGTTTATTTTAGTTGGCCTAATTGATTAATAAAATTAAAAGCTGCAAAATCACTAACTCGGGTCCAAATCGCTTTTTCAAAATTATGTTAATTATAAAAATTGTGTGTGTATATTATATATTCAAAGTTCTTTTATTGCTTTTGCAATTGTGCAAAAACAAAATATTTTTAATGATCAATATATATTAGTGGAAAAAGACTTGAAACCAAATTATTGATTAAAGCTAACCAACTGTTTTGTTTTGTTTAAAGCGCAAGTTTTAATTATTTGATATATACACACACACGGGGAGCTTAATCAAAAGAAAGAAAAGATGATTAATTGGGTTCAAAGTAAAGCACCTAAAATTTTGCATAATAATATTAGGAAAATTGTTGATTTTGTTGTTGTTGTGGTTTATTATTTACAAAAGTATATTTTTAAGAATTTATTTTATTTTTTTATATTCTGATTTCACATTTTTACGTTCTTAAGTTTTGATTTTACATTTTTATGTTCTGTATATATATCTGTTATATCTATTATATGTAAATGTATTTTATTTCTATTATATGTCTACTATATAAATTTATTATATACCAGTTATATACCTGATTTAACGCATCTGTTATGTTCACCTAAATTGTTTTAACACATCTGTTATATACTTGATATATAACTGTTATATTTCCAGAACGTAAAAAAGAAAATTTGAAATAAGTTTTACATAATAATGTAAAATTGAAACATAAGGGAGATTTTTTTGTAATTTGATAAAAGTTTGACTGAAATTTATATATTTTATCATAGGCATTTACCTAAACACCCCACAATATTATCAAGGTCAAACTTAAAAAACTACGTTGTGATGTCACTCATTTACAAAACAAGATTGAGAATATTTTTTTAAATAGGGTTTGTGGTTTCAAAAAGTTTGCAAACAAAAGGTATATGAAATTATGTCACAATAAGGGTAATCTTATCTATTTTTAACTGAAATTTTGTGAGTTTGTTAATAAAAATGATATACAAATCAATGCTAAATTTTAAATTTTTTGAATAATGTGAATATTCTTTAAAATTCAAATACAATGATAATCTTTGAATAATCATAAAAAAATCTCTAAAACTTACTCAAATCACAATGTATACTTTTTAAATAATAAGGTTAAGTTATAAGGATTAGACCTGTTAACTGGGTGGGCTTATCAGGGCCAGGGCCGGGCTTAGGCGGGCTTTTATGTAAATAATTCTATCTAAGCCCTGCCCGGCCTTTTCTATAAAAGTGCATGGCAGGGCCGGGCAGGGTCAAAGTTGAAATATCTTGCCCAAAACCCGACAATTGAGCCCGATAATTTTTCAAATTGATAAAATCAAACAACAAAAAAAGCCATACAAGTAGATTAAATAAAAACAATCCAAATCCAAAATAAAAACTCTAAAAAAATCATCTAAAAAAAGGGTACTTAGAGATGAGAGAAGCATCAGTTGAAAAAAAAAACTAAGCAAGTTTCTATTAATATATATGAGAGGAGCTTCAATTGAAAAAATGAAAATTGCAGAGATGAAATGGGCAGAGTACTTAGATTTAGGAATTAGGGTTAACAGAGTTCTATTAATTTATATACTAGACAAATAATAGTTGAGTTGGTATTAGTAAAAGATGGGTCTGAGTAATGTAAAAGCTATTTTTAATATATCTAAATAACTTATTCGGGCCGAGCCGGGCTTAATAGGTTTTAATATGTATGTCCAAGCCCTGCCCTTTAATAGCAGGGCTTTAAAAGGACTTGGGCCGGGCCGGGTTTATACTAAATATAATGTTCAAGACCCTTTATTTTAAAAATGAGCCAGGGCCGGGCTGTCGGGCCAACAGGTCTAATAAGCATGTTGAATTGGTAAACATTCACTGATGCAGTGTTTTTTTTTTATCAATTTTTTGAAACCACAAATCATCTTTTGGAAAAAAAACTTACTTATACCCTGTTTTATAAATAAGTGAAATGATATAATACTTTTTTGAAATTTATCCTATAATTATTTGGTAAAAACTATAAGCTTAACTCTATATTTTTACCATCTCATTCTGATAAATACAATACATTTGAAAATTTAAAATGAATGTAATTAATTCCCAAATAAATGTTATATCTAAAATTATTTGTTACAAGCTTATCCTTAGAGAAATGATACTTTAAAATAAACAAATCAAATATAGGGCAAAAAGATCCATGCAAGGAAAAAAATAACTAAAACACCTATAAATTATATTTCATATAAAATGAAATCATTAAAAAATTTCATAGATAAACGAACTACTATTGCAAGACTATAAATCGAGATTATATTAGAATTAAAACTCATGGATTCTGTAATTTATAACGCACTCATCATAAATTGGCCTTATAAAAACGTTTTTGCTGGTAGAATAGCCAATCCCGAGGTAGACTTATTCACTTGGAGCGGATTTAAATTTTTTGTCCCCACTACCCTGTTCTCAACCCTGTCTCCTACTTAATGTATGTCATTTGTGCATGAAATATATATGTGGCATTGAAAAAATTATTTTAAAATTGTAAGTGATTGAAAAAAGATAAAAAAAATTGAACACATGTTATGTATTGAATGAGGAACAGGGTTAGAGATAGAGTAGTGGGGATAGAAGATTTAAATCCGCGTGCAGCAAAGTTGATCTTGGAATACGTCACCGTCGCCTAAGCCTACATTCAGATGGGGCTTAAATTTTTTTGAAAAAGTTTAAATATGAAAAATAATTTTAATGTGGTATTTAAATTAAATTCCCTGATTCTTTTCTAATGGACCATACAATAATAGCTTACACAGAATCATGATTATTTTTGTTGCTTATTAATTTGTTAGGTGCTTTTTTTTCTGGTAAATATTGTGTATAAATAATTGTAAATTTAAGTTGTTACCCAATTTAAGTTGACCCGGCTCAGCCTGCTTAATATGAAGTTAAACTCCCTACATATCAAAATCAGTTGCTCTAACTAGACGTGTTCATCAGCAGGCTGAGTTGGGTTCGAATCGGATTTAATCGAGCTTTGCATAAAAAACATTAATCCAAGCTCAACTTGATTCACATTTAAAAATTTCGGTCTCAAGCCGGGCTTGTAAAGTCATTCCCAAGCTCGGTCCACGACTATACTATTTTTTTTCTTTTATTGACTATACACACACACGCATATAAATCTTACATAAAATTACATTTCTACTAAATCATTTAATTTTTTATATGAATTATTGTATTCAGATTAAAAAAAAAAAACTCAATAGGTGAAAATATAAAAAATTCAAAGTAATTATTGAACATAATACATAAAAATATATTTTTATATATATAATATTAATAGAGTCGGGCTCGGATATTTATACATAAATCAAGTCCGACCCACAAATTATCGAGCTTTCAATGGGTTCAAGCTCAGGTTGTATTTTTTTAAAAAATTGTGTACCCTAGCCCGACTCATAAAAGCGGGTTCGGGCTGGGTGGTACTCCAGTCCATGAACATGTCTAGCTCTAACTTACAACCGTGCAAAACCAAGAGACACGGAAAAGTCTAAAATACTAAAAACAATTTGTTGGATATAATACATCAAACAAAAAACACAACCTAACACAGATACACAAAACTTGCTTTTGTCGCAAGACAAACATGCCATTGAATAATACTGATATAAAAAAAGATAAATGCTTAAACCTATAATTTCTTAACCTTGAAACTAACAATTTTACAAATCCACAATCATAAGAAATTCTGCTTATATCATAACATCAAATTAACCAGTGTCGTAGATTCAAAACAATTTTGCTGAATGAAATATATAATACTGTGATCCATTGTAATTACAATTCATTTGATAACATTATTAGTCAATGAATTCGTAGAACTCTATGATTCGTCAGAAAAGGGTATGATAATTACTTTTTTCTGTATAACAAGATTCTTATTTACTCATTGGTTTTTTGGTGGACACATTTAATATCTTGTCTAAAAACAAATGAAGTTCAACTCAGTTATAAAACTGTGAAGATTGAGTAATATAACAACGAATTCATGTTTGAAGAACATTATCACGTAGTGGATATCATATGCATTTTTTTTAAAAACCTCCGGTGAAACAATGTGTTTCCCCATCCGAAAAAGATTGGAGCGGGTGAAAATTTCGGGGCAATCGTCCCAACCAGGTCGATGTGATCGCTTGCCTACAAAACACCCACCCCTCTTTTCATTATAATAAAATTCTCCAAAGGAGTTTACAAGTTATGTACAAATCATAATACTTGGTTGAATGAATAAATCATTCAAACCAATAGGCAATGAAACTCTACTACAAGAATAAATAAAATGACAATGATAATAACTATCTAATACTATGTGGTTCTCCTTCGGTTGATTATCACAGACCACTCTATTCCTTCTTTTCCATATGTTCCATGCCACCAAAAACCACAGCGAGGTTGCAAACTCACGGCAAGCCCCCATGCGGAAAAGAGATTGCCAACACTCAATAAACATGTGCACCGTTCTCGGCAAAATCACTACCAAACCAAAGTAGTGTTTTAAAAAGCGCTAGGAGCTATCCAGGGGCCTAAGCGGAGATTAATCGAGGATTAATCGAGGACCTAGGCGGATTAAAATTTTAAATTATTTAATATTTATTAATGAATTAAAATGGTAAATTTAACTAACACATAAATTTTTATATAATAAAATTAAAAATTAATGTAGCAACATTTATCTAGGCTTTGGTGATACATTTTTAGGCTTTGGCGACATTTTTCTAGATTTTGACAACATTTTTCTGATCTTTGATGACACTTTTCTAAGTTTTAGCGACGCTTTTCGCCTTGACCGCCCGATTATATAAAATCGGGGCGGTGTTCCAAAAATCCCCGCCTAAGCAGCCTCCTTGACCGCCTTTTAAAATAGTGAACCAAAGACACGAAAGAGATCACACCATACTTGTCTCGCCTTGAAGCAATGCATAAGTACATGTTCCAACGTCTCGTTTCCCCACAAAATGGACAATCCGCATTATCTATGCAGCCACGAAACATTAAAAAATTCTTCGTTGGCAACCTTCCTTGAAACGTTAACCACTCAAAAAAAGCAACCTTGGGAATAAGTCTTATCCTCCAAACAATGTCATAGTTTATTTCAGAAGTTAGATGTAGTGATTCATAATAAAGTAAGCTGAAACTTTTTACCGTAAAAGTTCCCGAACCTCCATTCCACCGAAACCCATCATTATCGGCTGGAAGAGACAAAACCGACAGCCCCCCTGCATTCCGTCTATCCACGACACCCCCAAACAAACCGGGATTAGATATTTCAATCCACCTACATAAATGCGAAACCCATCACTTGCAATTGCCGCTTCTAAAAAGGATGTAAAAGCCGGGCTGCTCCAAATAGAATGCCGCACCCTTCCGCAAAGGAACAATTCTTCCGATTATTTAGTTTGAACAAATCTGAAAAAATTACCGCCAAGGGCAACTCCGCCATCCAATTATCGTGCCAAAACAATCCCAATCTTCCATTTCTCACCACCACCCGAATATTCTCCTTAAACACTTTCCAAAAACCATCATTCTTTACACAACAGGACACAATTCCTTTCCAAATATGAGATAAATATCTATGATTGCCGTTTTCCAAAGATACTCATGTATTTATCTCGTACTTCTTTGCGCAAAACTCAAACCAAAGTGAATCTCTTCCCTTAACCCGAGCTTTCCACAACCATTTGAATGAAAGACTAGCATTCATAATTCTAAAATCCCTTACCTTAAGACAGCCGACCTTCCTCAGGAGCATAATTGAGTCCCATCCCACCTTACTAATACCTCTTGCCATCGCCTCCCCTTTCCAAAGAAAATTTCTCATAATACTCACTAACCTTAGATTAACTGATGTTGGTTTCTTATAGAGAGATAGCAAATACACCAGTAAGGAGTCTAAGATTGACTTAATTAGCACTATTCTACCACTATACGACAAACATTGCCCTTTCCATCTTTATAGTCTATTGTGAAATTTGTCGATGAGCGGATTCCACCCTGAAAGTGGTATCTTCTTGTGGTTTAATGGCGTTCTGAGATAGACCAACGAAAAAGATTCCACCTTACAACCCAAAATTTTAGCGCTAGCAACGACCCTTGATTCTATCACATTTACCCTACTTAACGAGCTCTTGTGGAAGTTAATACTCAAGCCTGAAATCACTTCAAAGTATCAAAGTATTCTCTTGAAAATCGGAATCAATGACTCATCTGCCAGGATAAAACAAAGCGTATCGTCTGCAAATTGTAGAAGCGAGATATCATGACTAGACCCCTCCACCCGAAAGGCAGGAATTAGTCCCATGCTAATCCTTTTATTAAAAAGTTGTTTTAAACCCTCCACCGCAAGAACAAAGATAAAAGGCGACATTGGCTCACCTTACTTCACCCCCCTATGCATCCGAATGGGTTCCGATCGTGAACCATTAATAAGAATTGACGTCGTTGACCCATTCCTACAAACCGCCATCCACTTAATCAACAAATCATCAAACCTCATTCTTCGAAGTACTTTATCAATATAATCCCAAGAAATGCAATCATATGCTTTCTTGAAATCCAATTTGAGCACAAAACATAATCTCCTACTAGATCGAATGGAATGAATTACCTCCGACGCTATAAATGAACACTCGTGAATACTCCTCCCTTTAACAAAACCAAATTGATTACTCGATATTAATTTCGGTAAAATGGGTTTCAAACGAGCCGCGAGAACTTTGGAGATAATCTTATATATTCCGTGCACAAGAGCAATCAGCCTATAAATACCCAATAAGGAAGATCCTGGAACCTTGGGAATAAGCACCGTGAAAGACTTTTTGATCGAGCTCGGTAAATTACAGGTTACATAAAATTTCTCAAACACTTCCATAACACACGTCTTCAACTCCTTCCAAAAACACCTATAGAAATAGAAATTGAACCCCTTGGGACCCGGCAACTTCCCCTCATTACACGAACAAATAGCCCCCCACACCTCCTCCTCCGAAAACCGTGAAATCAGCCCCGTATTCTCCGTCACGCTGACTTCACGAAACAGCAGCCCCTATAGCGTATATGGGACTGTTTTGCATGCCGTAAACAGTCCCGTATAAAAGCTATTAATTTCGGCCTCTATTCTCTCACGATCGTTCACCAAGTATGCATCAACCTCTAACTCGTTGATACGGTTACCTCTAAATCTCGCCAACGCAATGCGATGAAAGAAATTAGTATTATTATCGCCTAAGACCGTCCATTGTACCCTTGATTGTTGATGACGAATTTTCTCCAAACTATCCCTTTTCATTGACAATTGATTGCCAACATGATATAAATCCAACCCCACCAAACCATCTATCGGTCTAACCACTTCACTAGATGTTAAATTCACTAGCTTCTCCTCCAATTGTTTAATCTTGTTTTCCAAATCCCCGAAATTTTCAGCAACGCCATGGTCGAATATAATCCCAAAGTTTCAATAATTTGAAGTCCACATCCTTTGACGGCCACCTACCACAAATAGATCTCCACTTTGAAGTAAGAAATGGAGAGAAATCCGCATTATCCCACCAACAATTAAGCGATCGCAACGGTCTTCTTCCATTTGGTGCAACAATACGAGACGAAAATATAATCGGAAAGTTATCCGAAAGTGTAATGTCTACCGTCACGATATTCATCGAGGGCCATAAATCAAGCAAATTAGTCGAAGAGAAAACACGATCAATCCGGGAATACGACACACTATTGGACCACGTATAATCCCTACCACGTAACGGAATATCGTACAACCCATTCCCATCAACAAACTCTTTGATAGCCAACATAGAATTAGTTATTCCACCACAAACCTTTCAGAACTAAAAAGTACCTCGTTAAAGTCTCCGTAAAACAAAACATCCCTATGACCTTGAATAATTGGTGAAATTTCATTCCAAACCCCTTCCCGATCACTTTGATTTGTCGGTCCATACACACAAATTACACTAATCTGAAATTGCTGTGATTGAAAATGTACCTCCATCCATCTATCGACCGAAAGAACCACATGCCCATGTGATAACGAAGAACTCCATGACATAATGATGCCTCCCGACCTCCCTTTTGACCGAACCGGATAAATACCGAAGTCATTATGCCCCCAAAATTTCCGAATCACCTGATCATGCAACTCCGACATCTTTGTCTCCACAAGATAGAAAAAGTGTAAGTTACGGCTCCGAATCAACGAACGGACAAAATTCTACTTTGCTCCATTCATCACCCCACCTCGGCAATTCCAACATACAATATTTAATGACATAAATAACAGTAAGGACCTCGATAAAAATACAAAAAAACATATTATTTTTTGACAAAAATAAACATATTATTTTTTGACAAAAAAAAACATCGAAACTTCAAAAAAGTATATAAGAAAGTAAAAAGTTTCTCCTTACCTCTCAACGAACTTACATACCGAGAAGATAAGAATTCCTAGATGGGTAGAGTTTACTAACGAGCTTACAGTATTTAAATTCAGGTTAGATTGTTTAATTTAACCGTTTACACACACACACACACATATATATATATATATATATATATATTCTTGTTGATATTTAATAAATTATTACTAACGTTTTTCATTTTATTTTAAAGTACTCGTGGCTTAACACTTAAAATTGAAATTTAATATTAAAAACAAAAAAAAAACACTATTATATTAAATCTCCAGAATGTCCACAATAATTGGTGTAAAATTAGAAAACAAATCAAAGCCACACATTGAATGAAATAAAATAATATCCCATTAAAATCCCATAAATATCCCATCAACTCTAAAACTATTATTAATTAATAAAATATATGTGTGGATTACAACTTATACAAGAAATAACAAAAGTAATTATAATTTTAGTAGAAATATACTCCAACTTTTGATAAAGAGTCAATTTGTAGTTGGCCCAAACTCCACAAAATGAATATTAATTTATTGTTTATCATAAGAATATTTTTTAGGGTAAGATCAGTTAGATATTGCATGTGACATGCAGCTGCTCTTTCCCATCACTAACCTTATTTTAGGGCTTTTATTTGATTGATGTTTTATATGCTTTCACTATTAACGAATAATTCATTGAAAATTCGTATGTTTATGGAGGAAATATTTCATCGTATTGTTAGAGTTTACATTTGTTCTATTAATCGGGATTATGTGGAGTTTTGCTAGTAAATTTAACGACCTAATTTACGTCACTATTTTGGCATTTAATTTCGGATTGAAAAGGTAATATGAAGTATGTTTTTGTTACATATTTGGTGTATATTCCAAATGAATGAAAACGTGCAACGAATTTAAGTGTCCAAGAATAGGGCAAGTCATTTTCACTTTTTTTTTTGAAAAACAAGTCATTTTCACTTAAAGACAAGGAGTCTTTATATATATATATATATATATATATATATATATATATATATATATATATATATATATATATATATATATATATATATACTCACATGTGCTCACAAAATAGAGAAAAAAAGGCCCATATCATGCTTGAATGATTTAGGTAGATCAAAACCAATATGTTAAATTCCATCAAATACTTTATATCTTGTAAATATTCATCTAATCATCTTATTATTTTAGAGGGTAAATGAGTGACAGTAGTACTTAGTACACCATATACGTTACTCTCTGGGACCAATTTTTTTTGGTAATTTATGTATATGGTGCACAGGAATGCATTTACTTTTAATATTTACGAGAAATTTTTAAAAAAGATATGAGTGAAACAGCAAGAAAATTTCTAGGACAAAGCCTGTTCTTTTATATTATCATTCATTATCTTATTTAACTATGTTAACATAGATAAATAATGGCAGGCGCGTACAGGTCACGCGAGATCCCAGGCGAATTATATCCACCTGGAGCAAAGAAAGATATTACGATGAGGCTAGGAATGTTCCTGCCAATCCAGGCGGATCTCATCCACTCCGAGAATAAAGCCTCGGTGATCATCCAAGCGGACTGAATCCCTCAAATTTGGAAGAAACCAAGTCTTCCCTCAATCTCAGAGAGATGTTCAGGCGGTCACCAAGCTGAGTTGGCTTGTCCGCCTAGACCGACCCCGACGCCTCGGGAGCACAGAGTCTAATTAAGAGTCTAAGTCCACAAAAGAGACCTCAATAATTAGAACTCCCAATTCAGATAAACTTTATCTTATCAACAAGATAAAGATTCACTTAAGTTAGAACTCTGGTTGATTCATATTATTGAATCAGAATAGGAGACGTTCAAGGAGTATAAAAAAAACCCTTTGGGTCACTACGTAAAGGTACGTATTCTGAGACACAAAAAACCCTCTACTTCCTCTCTTAAATCCGATCTAACTTAAGCATTGAAGAGACTACGCCGGTCACACGGCTAGTCCCCTATAGCGACGATTGTTATTTTGCAGGAACCTTCGGATCACAACGAAGAGGAGCATTGGAATCAATTTCAGATAAAAAGTTAGCGCGTAGAATCACGTTCCAGGCAAATTTAACAAACCATGTTCACTTCAGTTTCATACAATTATAAATTTATTTAGAATTTGAATGAATAAGTAGATTTGAAATGCAAAATTACCAAAAATAATTCCCAATCCTTTTCTAGAGGTAATATCATAATGATATCCTCTCAATAAGTGAAAGTATTATAATGGGGACAAATAGCATGACCGCTTCCTTTATTTGCACACAAATCCAAAACTATCCCAATCAATCACAAAAGTAAGTGTCATAAAGTGACAATGTAAAAGTAAAATACGAAAATAAATAAATAAATGATTATGAATTATGATAATAAGAAAAACTTTGAGAGCCGTATAATATGAAAAAAGTTAAGAATGAACTCCAATCTATTCATCTACACGAGATATAAAGGCCAATATCATATTTGTCAACTAAACGGTCCATCATTCTCTCTATCGCAACTATTAATATCAACCCAATCCTCTACGTGTCAAAATAAATAAAGTGAAGTTATTAACGCAGAAATTATATCATCGACAGACGAGTTTTGTTAGAATTTTTGTTACCATTTCTTACTTTTCTCTGTTTTACAGTTATCATTTATTGAATATATATGATTTTTATTGTAATTCCAGATATCACATATCATTTTAAATTTATCAATGAGTAATATTTTCATTTGATATTTAAAGCTTAAGGGTTAAAGTAACTAAAACAGAGATACGAGTGTCACATAATGGGGGATTTTAAATATTTTATGGAAAGTTAATTAATTAAAAATAAGTCTAGTTAGTAGCAATTACAGTAATTCTATTTATAGGTTTGTTGTTTGTTGGGGTTGATTAGGCCATTAATAAACAACATATCCTGCGCAAATACAGACCTTTTACTTTTTACATACATACAATTAAGCCTAAAATAATCATAGGATAGCAAGAAAGAATTATGAATTATTCAATTAATCTGTGTGAGGACAATTAGTGGCATATTAATTAACATAAAGGCAAATTCGGTTTGACTTGGTAATTGTGCTTTGCTTCCATGTAAAATATATTGGACGCATTGCTTTTTTTTTTTTGCCTCTTACTATGTATTTATACACATGAACTCATTACTTTATATCTAAAATACATGAAGTCGTTACTTTAAATCTAAAATTAGGGCGAATTTAATTAGTTTGTTCATATATATAGATTTTCTGAATGTTTTTTCAGAAAACATGTAAATGTCAGCATCTTTTTTAATATAAAACTAGAAAACCATTTTTGTGACTGTGATTATATGCCATATATGCACGAGCTTCTATTTGATTTACATTTATTGACATCCATTAATCATCGACGAATAGAAGATTATAATTTCATGAGGTTCAAAAATTTATTTGCAAAATTTTTAAATATATATAAAGATGTTTTCACATAAAATTTTTTGCAATCAATTTATCCAAAAAATAAAGAAATAAGAAAATAAATGTAAAAAGTTGTTCTATTATTGAACTAATTTACTTGAATAAGAGCCTACTCATTTATAAATTTATAGTATACGGGCATCAACACTTATATTTATGGAATCCAAATTTTAATTTATATATAACTTCTTTAGTATTTTTTTAAAAAAATGGGATCCACGGTGAGATAAAAAAATAGTTTTATCTACACGTAAATTGTCATAAGTGCTCAGTAATAATTTTATTTAAAATTTGCTATTATCATTGTTGCCGATCTATAACCATCTATCTTATATACGGCTTGAAAAGCAGCTCCCTTCGGTTCCTAATACTTGTCATTTTAGATTTTTCATCAAAATCAATAAGAAATTTAATGCTATTAAAATAACTAATTTATCCTTTTTAATTTATAATAAAATTCTCTATTTTTAATTCCAACTTGTAAATTAATATAAACTTAATCTATTTCCTAATTAATGCAAAGGTAAATTAAGAAATCTTGTTGGAAAGTGCATTGATATTTTAAAATGACAGTAATAGGAATCAAAGTAAAAAATCTAAAATGACAAGTATTAGAAACAGGTGGAAGTATCTTAGTCATCTTAGTTAAATGTAGAATTAAAAAAGAATAATTGCCTAATTAACGTTGGAGAAGCTACATGAACTTGGAAAGAATGTGAATTACAAATTACAACAATCATCTAAAAAATGCCTTGTTTTAATAATTTTGATTTAACATTTCTATCATCTTCTTATATATATATATATATATATATATATATATATATATATATTCAACTTGCCTTCCAGTCCTCCTAGGCCTAGCTCCATACTTCTCATAATTCATATGATAGGCTACCTAATTCTGCTATATACATTTCTATGGTTTATATATTTTTATTATCAATAGTAATCTATCTCTTGAGGGTGAAAATATGTAAAATAAACAATTCGAGGTTTTTAATTATATAAAATTTAAATAATTTTTGATGTAATTTACATAATGTTTAATATCCTAAATAAAAGCTAAACATTTCAATCGCTTACATGGTTTAACACATATGTACCATTTCCATATATATTTTTTCCTTTAATTTTGATCTAGTCTCTTATCATCTTTAAAAACCCGTGATCCCCGTGAATTTTAAAGTGTCTTCATATCTATCTTTGTATTAATAAATGTACCAATTTGCTCATTGAGCAACACATGTCAACTCTTGGTATGAGAGAGAAAATCAGAACAATAACATATTTAAAAGTTTAAATCAACCGAATGTTGACACGTGACGCTTAGATACTTATTAGATGCATTTTTTGAAATATGAGAGGGCTAAGAGATCATTTCCAAAGTTCAGGGGGCGGAAATATTTTAGGATAACTTGAGCACATCTTGATGCATTAGGCCTTAAATTTTCTTCACAAACACCATGCAATATAAAACTATAGGCCAAATACATCTATATCCCTCAAATTGGCACTAAACACCTGTCACCCTAAACTTTAAAAAAATTTTAAATCGTACTTGAACTTGCAAAAATTACACAAATTTACCCACTCTCTCAATGTCGAGTATCCGACTTTGGTTGGAAAGAAAAAACATCATAAAATTTGAGAAATATTATATGTCAAACTGACCAGAATCTTACATATGACATATATGGGGACAAATTAATGTATTTTAATATGTTTAAAGGCGTAATAATAACTTTTCAAAGTTTAGATGGAAGTACGAAACCTGTTCGTCGGTCGAGCTTATCATAACACAATAAACCCAATTCCAGCTTAGTCCATACTTTTAAATTTCGAACCGAGCTCACAAGATCATCCTAAGCTTGACCCACAGTCCACACGTCTAAACCTACGTATAATTATATTCTTTAATTAAATTTTTTAAGTGTTAGTATGAAAAAGGTGCTCCAACTTACCCTAAAAATCTCGTGTTCCATGGAACTTTAAAAACATCCCCGTAGCTACCTTAATTTCAAAAAAATGGCACCTCTTAACTCCGTTTGTCCCTCTAAACCATCCCAGCCAAGAAGGTGTAACATACTATCTGACACGTGTCAAGTTTGAAAAGTCACACCAATCCTAACTTGACATGTGACGTACATTATTAAAAATTAAAAAAAATTGGAAAAGTCATTTATATCATCATCTATAACAAACATTATACAATAAATCTATCAAAACTTTATTTCAATTTTCCAATCAGACAAGTTTAACACCTTCAAATTCAACATCTCAAATTTAATTATTAAGAACAATTTCGGGAATTCAATATCACCCAACATGATCATCTTTGTATATGTTTTCCTTCTCTCTTGATTCCTTGGAAAATTCATGATTTCCAAAAAAAATTCTTGAATGTTTCGGGAATGATTTTTCAGGGAATCATATATATTTTCCCCGGAAAATTCAACATTCAACGCATTTAAACTCACATCTAAAATTTAATTATTAAAAAATGATTTCGAGAATTCAATATTACTAAACATCATCATCTTTGAATATGTTTTTCTTCTCTCTTACTTCCTTGAAAAAAATTCGTGATTTCCAGGAAAAATTCTTGAATTTTTCGAAAATAAATTTTCTAAAAAGTTCATGAATTTTTCCCGTAAATGCAAATTAAATTACTATAAATGAATTTCTCACAGCAATTAGTTTTCGAGCCATGTCGAGTCTCTTTGCCAACTCCAATGGAGCAGTAGTTGCCGTACCAGAAGATATCCCAACCTGAAAAACAATAAAGTAATCCGATTCTTTCAAAACGAACAAGCAATCCTATGCAGCGTATATGACCACACGTACCTCTAAACCTTCCTTCTGAATGATTGATTTAGCCGTTTTACAAGCAGGTAAGTTTTTTTTTCAACTTTTTAATTATTTATGAAATTGATAATGAATTTGGTATTTAAAGATGAAGAAGATGTATGGATGAAGAAAATGAATAGGTGAGTATATTTTTTAAATGTTTTTTTTTTGTTAATTATGATTAATTACTCACCAAAAATTCAACACATGTCACGTGGGATGTCACATTTGGAGAAATTCAGAAAACGTACTTTTTCAAAGTTGAGGTAACTGTTTTCAAAATTCAGGAGTGTACGAGATTTTTTGGGACAAATTGAAGTATCTTTTGATACCTTAAGTCAAATATAAAATTCAAAAATAATTATTAAACATAACATATACATATAAATTATATAAAAAAAATTATTCATCGGATCTGACTCGGATGTTTATTTAAAAATTAAGTCGCCCAAAAGATTTCGAACTTTAACGGGCTTGAACTTTTGAAAAATTAATGTCCAAACCCGACCCAAAGAAACAGACTTGGGCCAGGCTGGGCGTACTCTGACCCATGAACATGTTTAGATGGAACACGACGCATGCCGCCAAGTTGTGTTATACTTAAGAACGATCATTAGATTCAATAACTTACAGAAAATATTGCAAATATTCATACATGCAACACAAGATCAAAGTTTTTAGAAAATTAAAGAACACAAAAGATTTTTTTATTGTTCCCTCGATGGAACTAAAATCCATTCTTAAAGATACATCAACCGACGAAGGATGTAGAGCAGCTCATTTTAATGGTGGTGCAAAAGACCAAGGAAAATACAAGATCTATTTACAAGCATGAGATCTCAAAATAACCCTAAAAAAGAAGGAAGAAACCCATCAATAACATAAAAACCCAAAATCTTAAAGGTGCATACAAAATAAACTTATAACAGATTACAAATCCTAAACGCTGAAGCTCTTCCAATAAAGCAGGTTTCATTATAAAGGTCTTCAACAGAATAACCACCATTCCAAATTAATAAAGTGATAATCGTTGATGTTGTTGATCAGATTTCAGATGGAATCAAAGAGAAAGAAACATGGAAATTAAAGGACGTTGCGAGAGATATGTTAAAGAAAGAAGAGAAATGGGAAAGGCTTTTTGGATTTAGGATTAAGTGTAGACTTTTATAGTCGAAGTAAACAAAACGTTGTGTTTTGAGATTTTAAGCTGGAAATGAGTTTGAGCTTTTGACGGATATAACAAAATTTTGAATTGGACAAGGTACAACAAAATGCCCCAGCAAATTGAGGGGGTATGAAAATATTCTAAAACTATATATGAAACAAATTCAATATATTAATTCTTATTTTTATCGATTAAATTGTTTCTTGCTAGATATTTTATAAAGTGTGAATATGCTACATTAGAAATTTATTTCATACCACAAACGCACTGCTTAACAAACGAATAAATTAACAATGTTAAAATATGTATAATAAGAAAGATTGATATAAAAAATTGAACAATATCAATGAATCCTATAGCACAAATTATCAATTTGAATGATTTCCTTTTTGATATAAAAAAAATGAACAATATTAATGAATCCTATAGCTCAAATAATCAAATTGCATGATTTCCCTTATAGTTGAAACTTTTGTTAGCCAATTTTATTAAATATATAATCTATTTTTTTATGATATAATAAAAAATTCAATCCTCCATCTTTATGTGACTTTAAAATAATTTAGTACCTAGGAAATTCTTATAATTTTGAGACAAATTCTGCAACATATATATATTAATGATGGACAATATATCCGCGGAATTACCGAATCCATTTTAATGATAGTTCAATCTCTTTAAATCTACTCAACAAATATGATCTTATCATATGAAAACACTCCATGTTAATTACTCTAACACTGTTTTGTACCGTTTATTCCTTTGAATACAACGTAAGCATCAGAATGATTTCGCCATAATTACTAGGTTATTCCATGTGAACTCATCTTGCAAGTCAAATATCTCCTTATTGATTACAATCAGCGACGAACGAGGGTTGTAAAAGTTGTATTATTCTTATTTTTTTGAGGAAAAGTAAATTTAAAGCAAAAGCATCAGATCAAATAATATATTTGCTATCTGATCCATGTGCCATAGCTTACTATTCCCTTGTAGATGTCACATTTTTAGGGTGCAAATTTTTTACAAACTGACAATTAAAAACATAATTTAAATACATAGATGCACATACATTGAACCGACAAGAAGCTGTCTGGATTCTGGATTAATGGATTAATTGATTAAGTAACATTTGTACTTCAAATCTAACATATTACATTTACAAAGATTCTACTTTATTTTTGCATTATTTGGCAGTGTAAGTACAGAGCACGTACGTACAAAAATTATTGGTGTTTCTTTATTACTACATCCAACAAATTTATTTGTATTAATATCATGGTCTTAAATTTGTTTTCATAAAATTTTCAACTTGTTGACTCTAGAATGTAGATCAGAAATAAAGTGAAATATAGCCGTCAGGATTCTCAACTCATAAAAATAATTAATTTATATAGACTATAGAGAGAATTTGCACATTTAATTTTTGAATTGATAGCTCAGATTTTCCAGCATACAGAAATTTAATAGTTTTTTCATGAATTATGTTGTTATTTGACAAGATTC
>CATIWQ010009248.1:0-21300 GCA_949673415.1 Euphorbia schlechtendalii
ACTCAGAAGAAGGAGTAGTCACTCAGAAGTACAAAATGTATCAGAAGCGATAGTCATCTTCTGAAACTAAAGGGTAGCGCCATGTCTCAGAAGATTTGACCCTCCAACTGCTTCACATTTCAAAATTCAAAAACCCGAATCCTTAGCCAGATACTTAGGATGAAAACTGTTCACATTCATCCGTTAATCACAGCCTTGACGGTTACGTATATTTTAAACGGTAAATGCTGAAATCGTCACTGTGGTAAATTACTTTTCCATCCCTCTGAAACCACCTCTATATAAAAGAAAAGACTGTTCATCATCCAAACACTTTACCAAAATTTCTCAGAGCTCTTCTTTTCTCGCTGAGAAACCCTTTCTTCTCTCTCAAGAACCCTAATTTCTTCAACCTTTATTACAAGAAAAAATGACACCCAAAAGAACTAGATCTTCAAAAGCCGGTTCTAAAGAGCAGGTAATCATAACCATTATATCCTAGCGATTTCTGGGAGATAATGCATTTCTTGATGCACCCACATTTAAACCAACCATTGAATTTCACCAATTCGGAACATGGTTGAGGCTGAAAGAGCAAACCTTCCCAAAGATAGTATCTGAGTTATACAGTAACCTTCAAAGGTGTATTGTAAGCGATGAGGAATTGAGGACTAAGGTGAAAGGAAAGGAGATAGTCATTACTCCGGCCTATTTAGCGAAGCTGCTAAATTTGAAGGATGAAGGAGTTGGTCTAAGAAGAGGCTGTGAAGACACAACTCAGTATGACAGAAAGGCATTTATACCAGAAGGATGGTTCGGGGAGAAAATCAGTACCCACAAGCCTCAGGAGCCAAGATATTGGCAGTTTATTATGGCTCATCTTCTTCTTCAGAAGATGAATTCAACAAATGCAGTTTCTGGCTATGAACACTGCATCTTGGCACATCTGGTCGAGAAGAGAAAGGTCAACTAGCCTATTGTCATAATGCAACACATGCTTCACCACAAGCTTACACCTGGTGGTTTAATCAGTAGAATTGTGGCATCATTCGAGATTAACTGTTAAGATGAAGAAGGTTTGATGGGCAGTGAGATTGTGAGGGAGACCTTTGATAAGAAGGTGGATTATAGAATGAAGTGGGATAGGGAGGAGGCCTTGCTGAAGGATATAATGAAGAAAAGAAGAGAAAAGGAGCCGAGGGTCGCAAAGAAGGGTGAAGCGGCTAAAGGGGTTGAGGAAGTCTCCCCCAAGAGGCAAAGGGAACCTGTGCTGAAACAGGAAGACATCCCCAAAGAAAAAAGAAGCAGAGCTAGCAGAAGCAAGGCACTTGCTGCTGAAGATGTTGTAATTCCATCTGAAGTTACTGAAGGAAAGGCATAAGGAATTACTTACTCCACGAATAAATTTAAGTATGTGCCAGAGTCAATTGAGGAAACTAACTCAAAAGATGAAGAAGATAACAAACCCATCAGCATCCTTACCAAACGAAAAAGAGGAGAATTTCTTCCTGAAATGGTTATCCCAAGCGAGGATGAGGATGAGGGTGCTGAAGATAAGGGAGAGAAGGTGGAGAAGGTTAATGAGATTAAGGAGAATGAAGAGGAGAAAGGAGAAAAGAAGGAAAAGAGGCAAAGGAAGAAGAAAGCCAAAACTTATGGTGAAACTATCATTGCAGAAGATGATCCTGAAAAGGATGACATTATAAAGGCAGTAAACAAAAGCTTAGTGGAGGTATTTACTCATGTGCCTAGGAAGGGAATAGTGGGAGACATAAGGATAGCGGTTGAGGAAGTTGAAAAAAGGGCAATGACTGTAGGGAAGTAGGTTCCAGCTCCAGAAGAATTCACTAGCAAGTTGAAGGAGAAGAGCACCTTTGAGACAGAAGATGATGACTCAGAGGAAGTAGATGGCCAAGTCTTGGAAGGGACTTTAATGGATTTTGATTTGCCCTTAGGGGTTCTTCCAGCAGCACCAGGTCCAGCTCCTCCAAAAGTGGCAAATCCTACCAACTTTCTTCTGGAGAAGAAGCCACAATCTCCTCCCCTGGATCAACAAAAGTCAGTATTTGATCCACCTCATCTCTTCACTGCCTCTCTTGAGACACCATTAAAATTTCTGTCTACTCCAGGAGGATACCCAATAGCTGATATAGATCCTCTTGAAGTAGCAGTATCAATTGCTCAAAAGATATCAAAGGAGATTGAGGCAAAGGAGGAAGAGGCTAAGAAAGCTGAAACTGATAAGGGGCTTGATAAGCCTGAGGAGAAGAACGATGAAATTGAGGGGGAAAAGAATGGGGACAAGGTGGAAGAGACTGATAAACCATCTTTGCTGAAAGTGGTTATGCCATAGGAAGACCCGTTCCTATCAGCTCTTTAAAAGGAGGAAGCTCAGAGGACTGTAGTGGCTGAATGAGTGCTCAACCATCAGCATCAGATCCTACTGATGAGTTCGTTGCTATGGCCCTCTCTATCTTTGACAAACACAACATAAGGCTAGAAGAAATAAGGGAGGAAGTTGTGTTGGAAGATGATTCAGATGATGAAGTTCAGATTATGAGTGAGATTGAGACTCAGCAGCAGTAACAACAACAGCAGCATCCTTCTATGCCAAAGGTTCTAGAAGATCCCAACAGCTCAATCACTCTAATCTCCAGACCTACGGAGTAAAGGATCTTTGGGGATGAGTCTCTTGACAGCAGAGGATGGATGGTTGGTGACATTGCTAAGGGAGGAAATCCTAGCACCTTTGTTCCTGTCAATTCTCTTCATCATATGGGCAAAACTCTTGATGATCTCCTGACCATGGCCCTTCGCCTTAACAACTCCATAGCGGATTTGAAGCTTTCCCCCTTTAACCGTCAACTAGGTCAGAGTGTGGCTCTCATCTCAGAACAGGCGCAAATCATCATGGAAAGGGCTGACAAGATCCCTTTACCAAGTCAAATTCGCTATGAGTCGATCAAACATCTGCAGCCACTCATGGAGACTAGACTTTAGCAATTATGTGGACATCCTATAAGTCCTTGAGAATTTAAATAAGATAATGGAAGATGGTGAGAAGGGGCTGATGATAATTCGCAACGAAGTTAGTGGGGTGTAGGAGATAATCTAGAAGCAGATAGCAGATGTAATCTCTACTCTGGGGATTGCCATTGAGCGCACAACAACTGAATACTCCATGGGGATGAAGAGTGACGTGCAGGGGCTTAGGATTCAGAACGCCTTCTGCATGTGGCATCAGGAGAAGAACCAAAATAGTCTTGCTGAGATGATGAAGCAGATGAATGACTCCAAGGCTGAAACTCTCAAAGCTATTGCAGATTCAAAAAGGGAATTGAAGTCTGAAATCTTTAAAGTTGTTGAAAATGCTCACAAGCAGATCACTGAGACTACCTATGCTCAGAAGAATGAGGTTGTTGACGAGATAGAGGAACAACTAGAGAAGTATACTGCTGCCCTTACCAAGACCACAAAATGAAACCAGAGACAGTGGTGGTAAGGAATGCAAGCACTTCAGAGGTCATTTAGAAAAGCATTGATGGGCTTAGTAATCAGCTTGGCGGACTATCTCTTCACTCCTTTTGCTCACATGACAGTGAGATCATTCCATTTTTGCAGCATCTGGCGAATGGGCTAAACACTCAATGGATATGGAATCAGAAGGCTCTCCAAGTTATCCTTGAAAACATTTTTCCCTCAATCCCCAGCAAAGCTGCAAGGTTAATTCAGCAGATTGTCCCTCCTATTCAAGCGAACGCAAAGGCTGTTCAAGATGTCATTCAGAGATTTGCACTTGATGAGTAGAAGATAGTTGCTCAGCTTGTTGGTGCTGAGTGGAGAGAGAAGGATAAGCAAAACTTCAAGGAGATCTGGGAAAGATGGATGATTTCCAGCCAACCCTCAAGCAGCGCCATGGAGGTAGATCAGCCGGAGAAGACTCATCAAGATGATTTTGTAGCTCTTAAAGAAAAACCTTTGTAATTATCTCATCTATTGTAAAAACTCTGCAAACAAAACTCTATCAATGAAAAGGCTTTTTACTTCGGTTCCAAAGTACAACTCTTCGTTGTACTAATTTCCTTGCAATTCATTAATCAGAATGTATGCATAAGATTATGAGGGAGTAAATGCATCCTATGCTTGACTTCACTCAGAACCAACAAAATGAGGGAGATTGTTGGATTCTGAAGGTTAAATAGTTTTGTAAGTTCTGAGTTCAGAAGGAAGCCTCAGAAGGAAGTCGCCTTAGAAGCACAAGGATTCGTCAGAAGAACTATGAATTCCCAGAGGTCATTATTATGAGCAGAAGTGTTATATAAAACAAAGGATCACTCAAGTCTCAGATCGTTAAACAGGCACCTCTGAGGATTGCAAAAGGTTAACTCAATCTTTCGGTGCAAAGAATTTAAGACAGCTGACTTAGCATTTAATGCCGCCGCGCGCCTTGGGCTTACATCCACTACAAGACAAAAATTGCTACAAATTCACGATAAAATCTCACCAACTAGTCTAAAATATATCTGCAAGTACAAAGTGGACCCGACAAAATCAACCTGATACAGCATGGCACGGATCAGAATTGGATGAACACTCTAACGAATTATTAACGGAAACCAGATTGAGAGACAACGACAGTATTACCAGCAATAGTCCTAATATCAACGGAAACATTCTCTCCCTCTATAAAAAGAAGGTTTCCAGAATTTGAAAAGGTTGCCAAATCCCAACATAAGTACTGAAGCAAAAAAAAATTTTAACCTGCTCACAACCTTTTCATAGCAAACATTCAAATCCCATCTGTTTGTAATTGAACTGACTAGAACAAAGTTCAGATGTTCACAAAGACATTATTGTTAAAACTGTTGTAACTTATACTAAGCTGAGGGTAAGACAGTGTAAGGGAGCGAAGTTCTAGTAAGAAAGGTACTTAATAGAGACGAAACTCAGAGCCTCAGATATAGAAGGACGGAACTTCTGCATTGGTATAACTCAACAAAGACTGTTGAAGGGTACTTCAGTCAAGGCATTGTAAAAGGTTTACTCTTCACCAGAAGAAGAGTTAATAGTGAATTAAATTTTGTACTGGAGTTTCCAAGGACTGGATTAGGGAGATGGTGAACCAAGATAAAAATCGCTATTTGCATTTCTTTACTTAGATTATTTATTTTGTGTCTACTCTATTCCGCATCAGAAACACATAAAACTAAAATGGGTTCTGAGTAACAAATACTTACTCAGAAGAAACTTCAGAAGCAGCCTTCTGAAGTTAATTATGAACTCCAAAAACAGTCACTCGCCCCTCCTCTGATCTATTTTACACCCTCACTGGATCTTGCAGTACTTTTTAAGGTCAACGTTGAAAAACTCGTAACGATTTCCAGGATCAAAATTTCGTGAAAACTTTGACGCAAGCCTTTTATGGTCATATCATGTTTATCACACTATAAAATGATCCAAAGGTAAATTATAAAGTCAAGTTGAAAAATCTCGCAGCGATTTCCGGGATCAAAATTTGGTGAAAACTTTGACGCATGCCTTTTATGGTCATATCATGTTTATCACATTCTAAAATAGTCCAAATTTCGAATTTTAGCTCAAACTTGAAAAAACTCGCACCGATTTCCAAGATCGAAATTCAGTGAAAACTTTGACGCATGCCTTTTATCGTCATATCATGTTTGTCACACACTAAACTGGTTCAAAGGTCGATTTTAAGCACACACATGAAAAAACTCGCACCGATTTCCGGGATCAAAATATCGTAAAAAGTTTGACGCTTGCCTTTTTTGGTCATATCCTATTTATCAAACTATAAAATGATCAAAAGATCAATTTTAAGGCCAACATTGAAAAAACTCGCAAGGATTTCCGGGATTGAAATTTCGTGAATTCATTGAAGCATGCCTTTTATGATGGTCATATCATGTTTATCACACTCTAAAATGGTCCAAATGTAGATTTTAACAAAAAACATTAAAAAACTCGCAACGATTTCCGGGATCGAAATTTCGTGAAAACTTTGATCCATGCCTTTTATGGTCATATTATGTTTATCACAATCTAAGATGGCCCAAAGGTCAATTTTAAGGTCAACGTTGAAAAAACTAGCAATGATTTTCGGGATCGAAATTTCAAAAAAACTTTAACGCATGCGTTTTATGGTCATATCATTTTTATCACACTCTAATATGGTCCAAAGGTCGATTTAATGCACAAACTTGAAAAAACTCGAACCAGTTTCTGAGATAGAAATTTCGTGAAAACTATGACCCGTGCCTTTTATGGTCATATCATGTTTATCACATTTTAAAATGGTCAAAATTTTGATTTTAAGCACAAACAGGAAAAAAATCGCACCGATTTCCAATATCAAAATTTAGCGAAAACTTTGACGCATGCCTTTTATCATCAAATCATGTTTATCACACTCTAAAATGGTCCTAAGGTCAATTATAAGGATAACGTTGAAAAAACACACAGCGATTTCCGGGATCGAAATTTCATAAAAACTTTGACGCATGCCTTTTATGGTCATATCATGTTTATCACATTCTAAAATGGTACAAATTTTTATTTTCAACCGAAACAATAAAAAACTCGCATCGTTTTCCGGGATCGAAATTTCAGGAAAACTTTGACGCATGCCTTTTATGGGCATATAATGTTTATCACACTCTAAAATAGTCCAAAGGTCGATTTAAAGCAAAAACTTGAAAAAACTCGCTTCGATTTCCGGGATCTAAATTTCGTGAAAGCTTTGACGCAAGCTTTTTATGGTCATATCATGTTTATCACACTCTAAAATTGCCGAAAGGTCAATTATAAAGTCAAGTTGAAAAATCACGTAGCGATTTCCGGGATGAAAATTTGGTGAAAATTTTGACGCATGCCTTTTATGCTCATATCATGTTTTTTTCATTCTAAAAAGTCCAAATTTCGATTTTTAGCTCCATCTTGAAAAAACTCGCACCGATTTCCAGGATCGAAATTTAGTGAAAACTTTGACGCATGCCTTTTATCGTCTTATCATGTTTATCAGACTCTAAACTAGTCCAAAGGTCGATTTTAAGCACACACATGAAAAAATTAGCACCGATTTCCGGGATCAAAATATCATAAAAACTTTGACACATGCCTTTTTCGGACATATCATGTTTATCACACTCTAAAATGATCAAAAGATCAATTTTAAGGCCAACGTTGAAAAAACTCGCAAGGATTTCCGGGATCGAAATTTCGTGAATACATTGAAGTATGCCTTTCATGGTCATATCAGGTTTATCACATTCTAAAATGGTCCAAATGTAGATTTTAACAACAAACATGAAAAAAATCGCAACGATTTCCGGGATCGAAATTTCGTGAAAACTTTGATCCATGCCTTTTATGGTCATATCATGTTTATCACAACCTAAGATGGCCCAAAGGTCAATTTTAAGGTCAACGTTGAAAAAACTAGCAACGATTTCCGGGATCGAAATTTCTTAAAAACTTTGATGCATGCCTTTTATGGTCATATCATGTTTATCACACTCTAATATGGTCTAAAGGTTGATTTAAAGCACAAACATGAAAAAACTCGCACCGATTTCCTGGAGCGAAATTTCGTGAAAACTTTGACGCATGCCTTTTATGGTCATATAATGTTTATCACACTCTAAAACGGTCGAAAGGGTGATTTTAAGCACAACCATGAAAAAACTAGCACCGATTTCCGGGATCGAAATTTCGTGAAAACTTTGACGCATGCCTTTTATAGTCATATCATGTTTATCACACTCTAAGATGGCCCAAAGGTCAATTTTAAGGTCAACGTTGAAAAAACTAGCAACGATTTCCGGGATAGAAATTTCTAAAAAACTTTGATGCATGCCTTTTATGGTCATATCATGTTTATCACACTCTAATATGGTCCAAAGGTCGATTTAAAGCACAAACTTAAAAAAACTAGCACCGATTTCCGGGATAGAAATGTCGTGAAAACTTTGACGCATACCTTTTATGGTCATATCATGTTTATCACACTCTAAAATGGTCCGAATGTCGATTTTAAGCACAAACTTGAAAAAACACGCACCGATTTCCGGGATTGAAATTTCTTGAAAATTTTGACGCATGCCTTTTCTGATCATATCATGTTTATCACATTCTAAAATGGTCCAAATTTTGATTTTAAACACAAACTTTAAAATTCTCGCACCGATTTCCGGTATCGAAATTTCGTGAAAACTTTTACGCATGCCTTTTATAGTCATATCATGTATATCACACTCCAAATTGGTGCAAAGGTCGATTTAAAGCACAAACGTGAAAAAACACCCACCGATTTCCGGGATCGAAATTTCGTGAGAACTTTGATGCATGCCTTTTATGGTCATATCATGTTTTTCACATTCTAAAATGGTCCAAATTTTGATTTTAAGCACAAACATGAAAAAACTAGAACCAATTTCCAGGATAAAAAAATTCGTAAAAACTTTGACGCATGCCATTTATAGTCATATCATGTTTATCACACTCTAAAATGGTCCAAAAGTCAATTATAAGGTCAACGTTGAAAAAACTCGCAGCGATTTCCGGGATCGAAATTTCATAAAAACTTTGACCCATGCCTTTTATGGTCGAATAATGTTTATCACATTCTAAAATGGTCTAAATTTATATATTAAGCACAAACTTGAAAAAACTCGCACCGTTTTCCGGGATCGAAATTTCGTGAAAACTTTAACGCATGACTTATATGGTCATATCATGTTCTTCACACTCTAAAATGGTTCAACGGTCAATATTAAACATATACATGAAAAAACTCGCACCGATTTTTGGGATCCAAATTTCGTGAAAACTTTGACGCATGCCTATTATGGTCATATCACGTTTATCACATTCTAAAATGGTCCAAATTTTGATTTTCAGCACAAACTTGAAAAAATTCGCACCGATTTCCTGGATCGAAATTTAGTGAAAACTTTGATGCATGCCTTTTATGGTCAGATCATGTTTATCAAACTCTAAAATTGTTCAAAGGTCGATTTAAAGCACAAAAGTGAAAAACTACCACCAATTTCCGGGATATAAATTTCGTAAAAACTTTGAAGCATGCCTTTTACGGTCATGTCATGTTTATCACACTCTAAAATAGACTACAGGTCGATTTAAAACACAAACTTCAAAAATCTCGCATCGATTTCCGGGATAGAAATTTCGTAAAAAATTTTACGCTTGCCTTTTATTGTGATATCATGTTTATCACATTCTAAAATTGTCTAAATTTTGATTTTAAACACAAACTTGAAAAAACTCGCACCAATGTCCGGGATCCAAATTTCATGAAAACTTAGACGCATGTCTTATATGGTCATATCATGTTTATCACAATCTAAAATGGTCCAAAGTTTGATTTTAAGAACAAACATTAAAAATCCGCGTTGATTTCCGGGATCGAAATTTCATAAAAAATTTTACGCTTGCCTTTTATGGTCATATCATGTTTATCACATTCTAAAATGGTTCAAATTTAGATTTTAAGCACAAACTTGAAAATACTCGCACCGATTTCCGTAATCGAAATTTCGTTAAAACTTTGACGCATGCCGTTTATGGTCATATCGTGTTTAACACATTCTAAAATGGTCCATATTTTGATTTTTAGCACAAACTTGAAAAAACTTGCACTGATTTCCGGGATCAATATTTCGTGAAAACTTTGATGCATGCCTTTTATGGTCATATCATGTTTATCACAATATAAAAAAATCCAAATTTTCATTTCAAGCACGAACTTGAAACAACTCGCACCGATTTCCGCGATCGAACTTTCGTGAAAACTTTGACGCATGTCTTTTATGGTCATATCATGTTTATCGCACTCTAAAATGGTCCAAAGGTCAATTTTAAGGTCAACGTTGAAAAAACTCGCAACGATTTCCGGGATCGAAATTTCCTGAAAACTTTTACGCATGCCTTTTATGCCCATATCATGTTTATCACACTCTAAAATGGTCCAAAGGTTGATTTATAGCACAAACATGGAAAAATTCCCAATGATTTCCGGGATCGAAATTTCGTGAAAACTTTGACGCATCCCTTTTATGGTCATATCTTGTTTATCACAATCTAAAATGGTAAAAAGGTCGATTTTAAGCACAAACATGAAAAAATTCGCACCGATTTCCGGGGTCAAAATTTCGGAAAAACATTGAAGCATGCCATTTATGCTCATATCATGTTTATCACTGTCTAAAATGGTACAAAGGTCAATTATAAGGTCAACGTCGAAAAAACTCCAGCGATTTCCTGGATCGAAATTTAATGAAAACTTTGACGCATGCCTTTTATTGTCATATCATGTTTATCACATTCTAAAATGGACAAAATTTTTATTTTAAACACAAACTTGAAAAACCTAGCAACGATTTCCGGGATCGAAACTTCATAAAAATAAAGCATGCCTTTTATGGTCATATTATGTTTATCAAACTCTAAAATGGTCCAAAGGTCGATTTTAAGCACAAACTTGAAAAAACACGCACCGTTGTCCGGTATAGAAATTTCGTGAAAACTTTGACGCATACCTTTTTTGGTCATATCATGTTTATCACACTCTAAATTTCAAAGATCGATTTTAAGCACACACATGAAAGAACTTGCACCGATATCCGGGATCAAAATATCGTAAAAACTTTGACGCATGCCTTTTTTGGATATATTATGTTTATCACACTCTAAAATTATCCAAAGGTTAATTTTAAGGCCAAGGTTGAAAAAACTCGCAACGATTTCCGGGATCGAAATTTCATGAATAAAAGGATGCCTTTTATGGTCATGTCATGTTTATCACTCTAAAATGGTCCAAATGCTGATTTAAAGCACAATCTTGGAAAAATTCGCACAGGTTTCTGGAATCGAAATTTCATGAAAATTATTACGCATGCCTTTTATGGTCATATCATGTTTATCACACTCTAAAATGGTCCAAAGGATGATTTAAAGCACAAACTTTGAAAAATTCGCTCCGATTACCGGGATAAAAATTTCGTGAAAACTTTTACGCATGCCTTTTATGGTCATATCATTTTATCACAATCTAAAATGGTACAAAGGTCGATTTTAAGAACAAACATGAAAAAATTCGTACCGATTCTTGGGGTCAAAATTTCGTAAAAACTTTGAAGCATGCCATTTATGATCATATCATGTTTATTACAGTTTAAAATGGTACAAAAGTCAATTATAAGGTCAACTTTAAAAAAACTCACAACGATTTCCGTGATCGAAACTTCATGTAAACTTTGACGCATGCCTTTTATGGTCATATCATGTTTATCACATTCTAAAATGGTCAATATTTTTATTTTTAACACAAACTTGAAAAACCTCGCAACGATTTCCGGGATCGAAATTTCGTGAAAACTTTGGCGCATGCCTTTTATTATCATTTCGTGTTTATAACATTCTAAAATGGTCCAAATTTTCATTTTAAGCACAAACTTGAAAAAAATCGCACCGATTTTCAAGATCGAAATTTCGTGAAAACTTTGACGCATGCCTTTTATGGTCATATCATTTTTATCACACTCTGAAATGGTCCAAATGTCAATTATAAGATCAACCTTGAAAATTCTCGCAGCGAATTCCGCGTTCGAAATTTCGTGAAAACTTTGACGCATTCCTTTTATAGTCATATCATGTTTATCACATTCTAAAATGGTCAATATTTCGATTTTTAGCACAAACTTGAAAAAATTCGCACCGATTTCCTGGATCGAAATTTAGTGAAAACTTTGACGCATGCCTTTTATGGTCATATCATGTTTATCAAACTCTAAAATGGTTCAAATGTCGATTTAAAGCACAAACGTGAAAAAGTAGCACCAATTTCCGGGATAGAAATTTCGTAAAAACTTTGAAGCATGCCTTTTATGGTCATATCATGTTTATCACACTCTAAAATGGTCTAAAGGTAGATTTAAAACAAAAACTTGAAAAATCTCGCATCGATTTACGGGATCGAAATTTCGTAAAAAATTTTACGCTTGCCTTTTTAGGGTAATATCATGTTTATCACTTTCTAAAATTGTCCAAATTTTGATTTTAAACACAAACTTGAAAAAACTCGCACCGTTTTCCGAGAACCAAATTTCATGAAAACTTAGACGCATGTCTTATATGGTCATATCATGTTTATCACAATCTAAAATGGTCCAAAGTTTGATTTTAAGCACAAACATTAAAAAGCCGCGTTGATTTCCGGGATCGAAATTTCATAAAAAATTTTACGCTAGCCTTTTATGGTCATATCATGTTTATCACATTCTAAAATGGTCCAAATTTTGATTTTAAGCACGAACTTGAAAATACTCGCACCGATTTCCGGGACCGAAATTTCGTTAAAACTTTGACGCATGCCGTTTATGGTCATATCGTGTTTAACACAATCTAAAATGGTCCATATTTTGATTTTTAGCACAAATTTAAAAAAACTTGCACTGATTTCCGGGATCGATATTTCGTGAAAACTTTGATGCATGCCTTTTATGGTCATATCATGTTTATCACAATATAAAAAGGTCCAAATTTTCATTTCAAGCACGAACTTGAATCAACTGGTACCGATTTCCGCGATCGAAATTTCGTGAAAACTTTGACGCATGCCTTTTATGGTCATATCATGTCTATCACACTCTAAAATGGTCCAAAGGTAAATTTTAAGGTCAACTTTGAAAAAACTCGCAACGATTTCTGGGATCGAAATTTTGTGAAAACTTTTACGCATGCCTTTTATGGTCATATCATGTTTATCACACTCTAAAATGGTCCAAAGGTTAATTTATAACACAAAATTGGAAAAATTCGCACCGATTTCCGGGATCGAAATTTCGAGAAAACTTTGACGCATGCCTTTTATGGTCATATCTTGTTAATCACAATCTAAAATGGTCAAAAGGTCGATTTTAAGCACAAACATGACAAAATTCGCACCGATTCATGGGGTCAATATTTCATTAAAATATTGAAGCATGTCATTTATGGTCATATCATGTTTATCATAGTCTAAAATGGTACAAAGGTCAATTATAAGGTCAACGTTGAAAAAGCTCACAGCGATTTCTGAGATCGAAACTTCATGTAAACTTTGACGCATGCCTTTTATGGTCATATCATATATATCACATTCTAAAATGGTCAATATTTTTATTTTTAACACAAACTTGAAAAACCTTGCAACGATTTCCGGGATCGAAATTTCGTGAAAACATTGGCGCATGCCTTTTATTATCATTTCGTGTTTATAACATTCTAAAATGGTCCAAATTTTCATTTTAAGCACAAACATGAAAAAAATCGCACCGATTTCCGAGGTCGAAATTTCGTGAAAACTTTGTCGCATGTCTTTTATGGTCATATCATTTTTATCACACTCTGAAATGGTCCAAATGTCAATTATAAGATTAACCTTGAAAATTCTCGCAGCGAATTCCGCGATCAAAATTTCGTGAAAACTTTTACGCATGCCTTTTATGGTAATATCATGTTTATTACATTCTAAAATGGTCAATATTTCGATTTTTAGCACAAACTTGAAAAAATTCGCACCGATTTCCTAGATCGAAATTTAGTGAAAACTTTGACGCATGCCTTTTATGGTCATATCATGTTTATCAAACTCTAAAATGTTTCAAAGGTCGATTTAAAGCACAAACGTGAAAAAGTAGCACCAATTTCCGGGATAGAAATTTCGCAAAAACTTTGAAGCATGCCTTTTATGGTCATATCATGTTTATCACACTCTAAAATGGTCTAAAGGTCGATTTAAAACTCAAACTTGAAAAATATCGCATCGATTTACGGGATCGAAATTTCGTAAAACATTTTACGCTTGCCTTTTTAGGGTGATATCATGTTTATCACTTTCTAAAATTGTTTAAATTTTGATTTTAAACACAAACTTGAAAAAACTTGCACCGTTTTCCGAGATCCAAATTTCATGAAAACTTAGACGCATGTCTTATATGGTCATATCATGTTTATCACAATCTAAAATTGTCCAAAGTTTGATTTTAAGCACAAACATTAAAAAGCACCGTTGATTTCCGGGATCGAAATTTCGTAAAAAATTTTACGCTCGCCTTTTATGGTCATATCATGTTTATCACATTCTAAAATGGTCGAAATTTTGATTTTATGCACAAACTTAAAAATACTCGCACCAATTCCGGGATCGAAATTTCGTTAAAACTTTGACGCATGCCGTTTATGGTCATATCGTGTTTAACACATTCTAAAATGGTCCATATTTTGATTTTTAGCACAAATTTGAAAAAACTTGCACTGATTTCCGGGATCGATATTTCGTGAAAACTTTGATGCATACCTTTTATGATCATATCATGTTTATCACAATATAAAAAGGTCCAAATTTTAATTTCAAGCACGAACTTGAAACAACTCGCACTAATTTCCGCGATCGAAATTTCGTGAAAACTTTGACTCATGTCTTTTATGGTCATATCATGTTTATCACACTCTAAAATGGTCCAAAGGTCAATTTTAAGGTCAACTTTGAAAAAACTCGCAACGATTTCCGGGATCCAAATTTCGTGAAAACTTTGACGCATGCCTTTTATGGTCATATCATGTTTATCACAATCTAAAATGGTCAAAAGGTCGATTTTAAGGACAAACATGACAAAATTCGCACCGATTCATGGGGTCAAAATTTCGGAAAAATATTGAAGCATGCATTTATGGTCATATCATGTTTATCACAGTCTGAAATGGTACAAAGGTCAATTATAAGGTCAACGTTGAAAAAACTCACAGCGATTTCCGAGATCGAAACTTCATGTAAACTTTGACGCATGCCTTTTATGGTCATATCATGTTTATCACATTCTAAAATGGTCAATATTTTAATTTTAAGCACAAATTTGAAAAAAATCGCATCGATTTCCGAGATCGAAATTTCGTGAAAACTTTGACGCATGCCTTTTATGGTCATATCGTTTTTATGACACTCTAAAATGGTCCAAAGCTCCATTTTAAGGTCAACGTTGAAAAAACTTGCAACGATTTCCGAGATCAAAATTTCGTAAAAACTTTGACGCATGCCTTTTATGGTCATATCATATTTATCACACTCTAAAATAGTCCAAAGTTTGATTTAAAGCACAAACTTGGAAAAATTCGCACCAATTTCCAGGATCGAATTTTCGTGAAAACTTTAGCGCATGCCTTTTATGGTCATATCATGTTTATCACAATCTAAAATGTTCCAAATGTCGATTTTAAGCACAAACATGACAAAATTCGCACCGATTTCTGGGGTCAAAATTTCGTAAAAAGTTTGAAGCATGCCATTTATGGTCATATCAGGTTTATCATAGTCTAAAATGGTACAAAGGTCAATTATATGGTCAACGTTGAAAAAACATCAGCCATTTCCTGGATCGAAATTTCATGAAAACTTTAACGCATGTCTTTTATTGTAATATCATGTTTATCACATTCTAAAATGGTTAAATTTTTATTTTAAACATAAACTTGAAAAAAATAGAAACGATTTCCGGGATCGAAATTTCGTGAAAACATTGAAGTATGCCTTTTATGGTCATATCATGTTTATTACACTCTAAAATGGTCCAAAAGTCGATTTTAAGCACAAACATGAAAAATTTGCACCGATTTCTGGGGTCAAAATTTCATAAAAACTTTGAACCATGTCGTTTATGGTCACATCATGTTTATCAGAGTCTAAAATGGTACAAAGGTCAATTATAAGGTCAACGTTGAAAAAACTCCAGCGATTTCCTGGATCGAAATTTCGTGAAAACTTTGACGCATGCCTTTTATTGTCATATCATGTTTATCACATTCTAAAATAGTCATAATTTTTATTTTAAACACAAACTTGAAAAACCTAGTAACGATTTCCGGGATCGAAATTTCGTGAAAACTTTGACGCATGCCTTTTATGGTCATATCATGTTTATTACACTCTAAAATGGTCCACATGTCGATTTTAAGTAAAAACTTGAAAAACCTAGCAACGATTTCCGCTATCAAAATTTCGTGAAAACGTTGACGTGTGCCTTTTATGGTCATATCATGTTTAACACACTCAAAAATGGTCCAAAGGACATTTATAAGGACAATGTTGAAAAAACTCGCACCAATTTCCGGTATCGTAATTTCACGAAAACTTTGACGCATGCCTTCTGTGGTCATATCATGTTTATCACACTCTAAACTGGTTCAAAGATCGATTTTAAGCTCACACATGAAAGAACTTGCACCGATATCCGGGATCAAAATATTGTAAAAACTTTGACGCATGCCTTTTTTTGATATATTATGTTTATCACACTCTAAAATTATCCAAAGGTAAATTTTAAGGCCAACGTTGAAAAAACTCGCCACGATTTCCGGGATCGAAATTTCGTGAATACATTGAAGCATGCCTTTTATGGACATGTCATATTTAACACACTCTAAAATGGCCAAATGTTGATTTAAAGCACAAACTTGGAAAAATTCGCACAGGTTTCCGGGATCGAAATTTCGTGAAAACTTTTAAACATTCCTTTTATGCTCATATCATTTTTATCACACTCTAAAATGGTCCAAAGGATGATTTAAAGCACAAATTTTGAAAAATTCGCTCCGATTTCCGGTATTAAAATTTCATGAAAACTTTGCCGCATGCCATTTATGGTCATATCATGTTTATCACAGTCTAAAATGGTACAAAGGTCAATTATAAGGTCAATGTTGAAAAAACTCACAGCGATTTCCGGGATCGAAATTTCATGTAAACTTTGACGCATGCCTTTTATGGTCATATTATGTTTATCACATTCTAAAATGGTCAATATTTTAATTTTAAATACAAACATGAAAAACCTCACAACGATTTCCGGGATCGAAATTTCGTGAAAACTTTGGCGCATGCCTTTTATGGTCATATCGTGTTTATCACATTCTAAAATAGTCCAAATTTTGATTTTAAGCACAAACTTTTCGGAAATCGCACCAATTTCCGAGATCGAAATTTCATAAAAACTTTGACGCATGCCTTTTGTGGTCATATCATTTTTATCACACTCTAAAATGGTCCAAATGTCCATTTTAAGGTCTACGTTGAAAAAACACGCAAAGATTTCCGGGATCGAAATTTCGAGAAAACTTTTACGCATGCCTTTTATGGTCATATCATGTTTATCACACTCTAAAATGGTCCAAAGTTAGATTTAAAGCACAAACACGGAAAAATTCGCACCGATTTCCGGGATCTAAATTTCGTGAAAACTTTGACGCATGCCTTTTATGGTCATATCATGTTTATCACAATCTAAAATGGTTTAAAAGTCAATTCTAAGCACAAACGTGAAAAAATTCGCACCGATTTCCGGGTCAAAATTTCGTAAAAACTTTGAAGCATGCCATTTATGGTCCTCACATGTTTATCAAAGTCTAAAATGGTACAAAGGTCAACTATAAGGTCAACGTTGAAAAATCTCCAGCGATTTTTTTGATCGAAATTTCATGAAAACTTTGACGCATGCCTTTTATTATCATATCATGTTTATCACATTCTAAAATCGTCAAAATTTTTATATTAAACACAAACTTGAAAAACATAGCAATGATTTCCGGGATCGAAATTTCGTGAAAACTTTGACGCATGTCTTTTATGGTCATATCATGTTTATCACATTCTAAAATGGTAAAAATTTTTATTTTAAACACATAATTGAAAAATGTAGCAACTATTTCCGGGATCGAAATTTCGTGAAAATTTTGACGCATGCGTTTTATGGTCATATCATATTTATCACACTATAAAATGGTCCAAAGGTCGATTTTAAGCACAAACATGAAAAAATTCGCACCGATTTCCGGGGTCAAAATTTCGTGAAAACTTTGAATCGTTTCATTTATGGTTATATCATGTTTATCACATTCTAAAATGGTACAAAGGACAATTATAAGGTCAATGTTGAAAAAACTCCAGCGATTTCCTGGATCGAAATTTCATGAAAACTTTGACACATGCTTTTTATTGTCATATCATGTTTATCACATTCTAAAATAATCAAAACTTTTATTTTAAACACAAACTTGAAAATCCTAGCAGCTATTTCCGGGATCGAAATTTCTTTTAAACTTTGACGCATGCCTTTTATGGTTATATCATGTTTATCACATTCTAAAATGATCAAAATTATTATTGTAAACACAAACTTGAAAAACCTCGCAATGATTTCCGAGATCGAAATTTCCTGAAAACTTTGACGCATACCTTTTATGGTCATATCGTGTTTATCACATTTTAAAATGGTCCAAATTTTGATTTTAAGCACAAACTTTTCGGAAATCTCACCGATTTCCGAGATCGAAATTTCGTGAAAACTTTGACGCATGCCTTTTATGGTCATATCATTTTTATCACACTCTAAAATGGTCCAAATGTCCATTTTAAGGTCAACGTTGAAAAAACACGCAACGATTTTCGGGATCGAAATTTCGTGCAAACTTTTACGCATGCCTTTTATGGTCATATCATGTTTATCACACTCTAAAATGGTCCAAAGTTTGATTTGAAGCACAAACTTGGAAAAATTCACACCGATTTCCGTGATTGAAATTTCGTGAAAACTTTGACGCATGCCTTTTATGGTCATATCATGTTTATAATAATCTAAAATGGTCCAAAGGTTGATTTTAAGCACAAACATGAAAACAAATTCGCACTCATTTCCGGGGTCAAAATTTCGTAAAAACTTTGAAGCATGCCATTAATGGGTCATATCATGTTTATCACAGTCTAAAATGGTGCAATGGTATAAGGTCGACGTTGATAAAACTCGCAGCGATTACCGGGATCGAAATTTCTTGAAAACTTTGACGCATGCCTTTTATGGTCATATCATGTTTATCACATTCTAAAATGGTCCAAATTTTTATTTTAAACACAAACTTGAAAAACCTCTCAACGATTTCCGGGATCGAAATTTCGTGAAAGCTTTGACGCATGCCTTTTATGTTCATATCATGTTTTTCACACTCTAAAATGGTCCAAAGGTCGATTTTAAGCACAAACATGAAAACAAAAGCGCACTGATATCCGAGAACGAAATTTCTTGAAAACTTCGACACATGCCTTTTATGGTCATATCATGTTTCTCACACTCTATAATGGTCCAAATGTCAATTTTAAGGTCAACTTTATAAAAAACACGCAATGATTTCCGGTATCGAAATTTCGGAAAATCATTGACGCATTCCTTTTATTGTCATATCATGTTTATCACATTCTAAAATGGTCAAAATTTTTATTTTAAACACAAACCTGAAAAACCTAGTAACGATTTCCAGGATCGAAATTTCGTGAAAACCTTGACGTATGCCTTTTATGGTCATATCATGTTTATCACACTCTGAAATGGTCCAAAGGTCGTTTTTAAGCACAAACTTGAAAAAACTCGCCCCGATTTCCGGTATCAAAATTTCGTGAAAACTTTGACGTATGTCTTTTATGATCATATCATGTTTATCACACTCTAAAATTGTCCAAAGAACAATTATAAAGACAACGTTGAAAAATATCGCACCGATTTCCGGTATTGAAATTTCGTGAAAACTTTGACGCATGCCTTTTATGGTCATATCATGTTTATCACACATTCTGAAATGGTCCAAAAGTCAATTATAAGGTCAACCTTGAAAAATCTCGCAGCGAATTCCGGGATCGAAATTTTGTGAAAAATTTGACGCATGCTTTTATGGTGATATCATGTTTATCACATTCTAAAATAGTCCAAATTTTGATTTTAAGCACAAACTTGAAAAAACTCGCACTGAATTCCGGGATCAAAATTTCGTAAAAACTTTGACGCTTGCAATTTATGGTCTTATCATGTTTATCACACTCTAAAATAGTCCAAAGGTCAATTATAAGGTCAGCGTTGAAAAAACTCGTAGCGATTTCCGTGATCTAAATTTCATGAAAACTTTAACGCATGCCTTTTATGGTCATATCATGTTTATCACACTCTAAAATGGTCCAAAGTTTTATTTCAAGCGCAAACTTGGAAAAATTCGCACCGATTTCCGAGATTGAAATTTCGTGAAAACTTTGACGCATACCTTTTATGGTCATATCATGTTTATCACAATCTAAAATGGTCCGAAGGTCGATTTTAAGCACAAACATGAAAAAATTCGCACTGATTTCCGGGGTCAAAATTTCGTAAAAACTTTGAAGCATGCCATTTATGGTCATATCATGTTTATCACAGTCTAAAATGGTATAAAGGTCAATTATAAGGTCGACGTTGAAAAAACTCGCAGCGATTTCCGGGATTGATTTATCATGAAAACTTTGATGCATGCCTTTTATGGTCATATCATGTTTATAACATTCTAAAATGATCCAAATTTTTATTTTAAACGCAAACTGGAAAAACCTCGCAACGATTTCCAGGTTCGAAATTTCGTGAAAACTTTGACGCTTGCCTTTTATGGTCATATCATGTTTATCATACTCTAAAATGGTCCAAAGGTCGATTTTAAGCACAAACATGAAAAAAATCGCACAGATATCCGGGAATGAAATTTCGTGAAAACTTTGACACATGTCTTTTATTGTCATATCATGTTTCTCACACTCTAAAATGGTCCAAATGTCAATTTTAAGGTCAACGTTATAAAAAAACACGCAACGATTTCCGGGATCGAAATTTCGTAAAAACTTTGACGCATTCCTTTTATTGTCATATCATGTTTATCACACACTAAAATGGTCCAAAGGTCAATTTTGAGGTCAATGTTGAAAAAACTCGCAACGATTTCCGGGATTGAAATTTCGTGAAACCTTTGATGCATGCGTTTATGGTCATATCATGTTTATCACAATCTAAAATGGTCCAACTATCAATTTTAAGCACATACATGAAAAAACTAGCACTGATTTCCGGGATCAAAATTTCGTAAAAACTTTGACGCATGTTGATGTGAATCCGGTTACGCGAAGCGGAATCTGAACTTGAGAATTTTTCCCGACCGTGAATTGTGATTTTGAGACACAGAGGAGATTGGATAATGAATTAGATAATAAAATTAACAAGAATAAATAGCAATAACACAACCAATCCTAGCAAATAAAACGAACAATCAAGCTAACATATAGTTAACGCAACCTTTCGAATTGGATGAAAGAACCTGTTATGGGGTTGATTCTCAATTTTCTAGCCACAACAATTGATCACAATCAAAATAAGACTTCAAGAACAAGATCACAATCACTCGCACTCAAAG